>JBBYHL010055981.1:11808-39420 GCA_038381835.1 Adansonia madagascariensis | reverse complement strand
AACAAGAAGACATTTCTAAGTTAAAAAAATATTTTAAGTTGTACGCACCCATAGATCTACGTGGATCCACCTCAGGGCACGTTATGACACCTACGTAGCCAAATTGTCAATGTGATATATCCCAATTAGAAGAAGGTATTTTTGTACCCAATTAAGAAGAGAATAGAGATTATTATAAGAATCCACGTTTGTCACATTTGAGGGTTTAACTTTGATTATAAAGAAAATGATGAAGAGAAAAGCTTTTCCTATGTAACTAAATTGTTAATATCTTATATCAAAATTAGAAGAAGGTGTTTTATGGCCTAATTAAGGAAAAAAAGATTGTTGTGAGAATCCATGTTCATCATATTAGAGGGTTGAACTTTGATTCTAAGGAAATGGCGAAAAGAAAAGCGTTTCTTGCGAAGCAAAAGCATCGATATCATGTATCCCAATTAGAAGAAGGTGTTTTGTTGGCCATATCTTGAAAAGAATAAAGATCATAATAAGAATCCATGTTTGTCATATCTGAGGGATTAACCTCAGTTCTAAGGACAATGGTGGAAAGAAACGCTTTTCTTGTGAAACTAAAGTATTAATATCATGTACCCCATTTAGAAGAAGGTGCTTTTGTAGCCCAATCATGAAAAAAATGGAGAATTATATGAGAATCAGTGCTTGTCACATTTAAGGGACAAACTTTATTCTTAGGACAGTAGTTGAATGACAAGCTTTTCCTGTAAAAACAAAGTAAAAATATCATGTGAACTACTTAGATGAAGGTGTTTTTGTCTCTCAATCATGAAAATAATGCAGATCACAATGAGAATCCATGTTCATCATAATTCATTGACAAATTTTGATTCTATGTAAAATGGTGGGAAGGAAAGCTTTTCTTGCAAAATCAAAGCAACAATATTGTGTATCCTAATTGGAAGAAAGTGTTTCTACAGCCCAGTCATGAAAAAAAAATGAGGATTATTATGAGAATCCATATTCGTGAATTTAAGGGCAAAACTTTGTTTCTAAGGAAAATGTTGGGAAGAAAAAGTTTTCTTGCAAAACCAAAGCGTCAATATCATGTACCATAATTAGAGAAATGTGTTTTTGTATCCCAATCATGAAAGTAATAGAGATTATTACGAGAGTACATGCTTGAAACATTTAAGCGACGAACCTTGATTCTAAGAAAAATGGTAGAGGAAAAAGTTTTCTTATGAAAAGAAAGCATTAATATCATATCTTGCAATTAGAAGAAGTCTTTTTTACATCTAGTCAAGAAAAGAATGCAGATTATTATAAGAATCCAAGTTCATCACATTGGAGGGACAACTTTGATTATAAGGAAATTGGCCAAAAAAAGCATTTTTTGCAAAAACAAAGCATCAATATCTTGAATTCAAATTTGAAGAAGGTGTTTCTTTAGCCCAGTCAAGAAAAGAATGCAGATTATTATAAGAAACCATGTTCATCACCTCTGAGGGATATACTTTGATTCTAAGGAAAATAGTGAAAAGAAAAGCTTTTCTTGTGAAAAAAAGCACAAATATCATGTATCCCATTTAAAAGATGGTGTTCTTTAGCCTAATCTTGAAAAGAATAGAGATTATTATAGGAATCCATGTTATTGGCATTTGAAAGATGAACTCTGATTCTAAGGAAATGGTAAGAAAGACATTGCCTACATAGCCAAATTGGCAATGTGATATATCCCAATTAGAAGAAGTTGTTTATGTAGCCAATCAAAAAAAAAATAGAGATTATTATGAGAATCCACATTTGTCATGTTTAAGGGTTGAACTTTGGTTCTAAGGGAAATGGTGAAGAGAAAAGCTTTTCCTGAATAACCAAATTGTTAATATCATATATCCAGATTAGAAGAAGGTGTTTTGTGGCCTAATTTAAGGAAAAAGAGAAAATTATTATGAGAATCCATGTTTATCACATTTGAGAGTTGAACTTTGATTCTAAGGAAAATAGTGAAAAGAAAAGCGTTTCTTGCAAAACAAAAGCATCAATATCTTGTATCCCAAATAGAATAAGGTGTTAGAAAGTGATTCTAACCAAATTGTTGGCCTTATCTTGAGAAGAATAGAGATTGTAATGGGGAAATCGAAGCATTAATATCATGTACCCCTTTTAGAAGAAGGTGGTTTTGCAACCTAATCATGAAAAGAATGGAGATTAATATAAGAATCCATTCTTGTCACATTTGAGGGACGAACTTTATTCTAAGGACAATAATTGAAAAGCTTTTCCCGTAAAAACAAAGCAATAATATCATGTAAGCTAATTAGATGTAGGTGTTTTTGTCTCTCAGTCATGAAAATAATACAGATCATAATGAGAATCCATGTTCATCATAATTAAGGGATGAACTTTGATTATAAATAAAATGATAGGAAGGAAAGCTTTTCCTGCAAAACCAAAGTAACAACATCATGTATCTCAATTAGAAGAAAGTGTTTCTATAGCCTTATCATGAAAAAAATGAGATTATTACGATAATCCATGCTCGTGAATTTGAGGGTTAAACTTTGTTTCTAAGGAAAATGGTGGGAAGAAAAGGTTTTCTTGCAAAACCAGAGCATTAATATCATGTACACAATTAAAAATTATTTTTTTGTTGCCCAATCATGAAAAGATTGGAGATTATTACAAGAATACATGTTCAAAACATTCGAGGGATAAACTTTGATTATAGGGAAAATGGTGGAAGAAAAAGTTTTTTCTTATAAAATGAAAGCATTAATATCATATATCGTAATTAGAAGAAGTCATCTTTTTAGCCCAACCAAGAAAAGAATAGAGATTATTATGAGAATCCAAGTTCATCACATTTGAAGGATAAACTTTGATAATAAGGAAAATGCTTGCAAAAATAGAGCATCAATCTTAAATCCAAATTAGATGAAGGTGTTTTTAATCCCAATAATGAAAAGAATAGAGATTATTACAAGAATCCATGTTTGCCACCTCTGAGGAATGAACTTTGATTCTAAGGAAAATGGTGAAAAGAAAAGCTTTTCTAGGGAAAATAAAGCACAAATATTGTGTATCCCATTTAAAAGACTACGTTTTTTAGGCTAACCTTGAAAAGAATAGAGACTGTTATGGGAATCCATGCTAGTGGTATTTTAGAGATGAACTCTAATTCTAAAGCAAAAAGTGGCAAGAAATGCTTTTCCTGCGTAACCAAATTGTCAATATCATATATCCCAGTTAGAAGAAGGTGTTTTTGTAGACAATCACAAAAAGAGTGAAGATTATTATGAGAATCCACAGTCATCACATTTGAGGGTTAAACTTTAATTCAAAGGAAAATGGTGGAGGGAAAAATTTTTCCTACATAACCAACTTGTTAACATCATATATCCAAATTTGAAGAAAGTGTTTTGTGGCCCAATTAAGAAAAAAAGGAGATTATTATGAAAATCCAAGTTCATCACATTTAAGGGTTAAACTTTGATTTTAAAGAAAATGGTGAAAAGAAAAACATTTCTTGCAAAACAAAAGAATCAATAGCATGTATCCTAAATGGAAGATGTTTTTGTAGTCCTATCATGAGAAGAGTGGAGATTGTAATGGGAATCCATATTTGTCATTCTGAATGATTAACCTTGATTCTAAAGGAAATGAGGGAAAAAGCCTTTTTTTTAATGAAACTGACGCATTAATATCATTTATCCTATTTAGAAGAAGGTGTTTTTGTAGCCTAATTGTGAAAAGAATAGAGATTAATTTAAGAATCTGTGTTCACATAATTAAGGGACGAACTTTGATTCTAAGAACGATAATGGAAAGAAAAGCTTTTTTTGTAAAAACAAAGTAATAACATGATTAACCTAATTAGATGAAGGTATTTTTGTCTCTTAGTCATGAAAATAATGTAGATCACAACGAGAATCTAGGTTTATCATAATTGACAAACGAACTTTGATTCTAACTAAAATGGTGGGAATGAAAGCTTTTCTTGCAAAACCAAAGCAATAATATCGTGTATCCTAATTAGAAAGAGGTGTTTCTATAACCTAATCATGAAAAAATAAGGATTATTATGATAATCCATGTTTATGAATTTGAGGGCTAAACTTTGTGAAAATGGTGGGAAGAAAAGGTTCTCCTGTGAAACCAAAGAATTAATATCATGTCTCTCAATTAGAAGAATGTGTTTTTGTAGCCCAATCATGGAAAGAATGGAGATTATTATGGCAATACATGTTCAAAATATTTAAGGGATGAACTTTGATTTCAAGGGAAAATGGTGGAAGAAAAAGTTTTTTTTTCTTATGAAAAAAAGCATCAATATCATATATCGCAATTAGAAGAAGCCATTTTGACAACCCAATCAAGAAAAGAATGGAGATTATTATGAGAATCCAAGTTCATCACATTGGAGGGACAAACTTTGATTACAAGGATTATGCTAGAAAAAGGCAAATCTGGCAAAAACAAAGCATCAATATCTTGAATCCAAATTAAAAGATGGTGGTTTTTAGCCCAATCATGAAAAGAATGGTAATTATTACGAGAATCTATGTTCACCACCTCTGAGGGATAAGCTTTGATTCTAAGGAAAATGGTGAAAAGAAAAGCTTTTTTTGAGAAAACAAAGCATAAATATCATGTATCCCATTTAAAAGAATGTGTTTTTTCAAGCATAATCATGAAAAGAATGGAAATTGTTATAGGAATCCATGTTAGTGGCATTTGAAAGATGAATTCTAATTCTAAGGAAAATGGTGGTAAGAAAAGCTTTTCCTGCGTAACCAAATTGTCAATATCATATATCCTAATTAGAAGAAGGTGTTTTGTAGCCAATCAAGAAAAGATTGGAGATTATTATGAGAATCCAAGTTTATCACATTAAGGGACAAACTTTAATTATAAGGAAAATGCCAAAAAAAGTAATTCTTGCAAAAATAAAGCATCAATATCTTGAATCCAAACTAGAAGAAGGTGTTTTTTAGCCCAATCATGAAAAGAATAGAGCGAGAATCAATATTTGCCACCTTTAAGGGATGAATTTTCATTCTAAAGAAAATGGTGAAAAGAAAAGCTTTTTTTGAGAAAATGAAGCACAAATATCGTGCATCCCATTTAAAAGACAGTGTTTTTTTAGCCTAGTCATGGAAAGAATAGAGATTGTTATGGGAATTCATGTTAGTTGCATTTTAGAGATAAACTCAGATTCTAAGGAAAATGGTGGTAAGAAAAGCTTTTGCGTAACTAAATTATCAATATATATATCCTAATCGGAAGAAGGTGTTTTGTAGCCAATCAAGAAAAGAATTGAGATTATCATAAGAATTCATGTTCATCACATTTAAAGGTTGAACTTTGATTCCATGAAAAATGGTGGAGGGAAAAGCTTTTCCTACATAACCAAATTGTTAATATCATATATCCTAATTAGAAGAAGGTGTTTTATGGCCCAATTAAGGAAAAAAAGATTATTGTGAGAATCCATGTTCATCACATTTAAGGGTTGAATGTAGATTCTAAGGAAAATGGTAGAAAGAAAAGCATTCCTTGGTAAATAAAAGCATCAATATCATATATCCCAAATAGAAATAGGTGCTTAAGTAGCCCTATCATTAGAAGAATGGAGATTGTAATAGGAATCCATGTTTGTCATATCTGAAGGATTATCCTTAATTCTAAGAAAAATTATGGAAAGAAAAGCTTTTCTTATGAAATCAAAGCATCAATATCTTGTATCCCATTTATAAGAAGGTGTTTTTATAGCCCAATCATGAAAAGAATGGATATTAATATGAGAATCTGTGTTAGTCACATTTGAGGGATGAACTTTGATTCTAAGGACAACAGTGGAAAGAAAAGCTTTTCCTATAAAAACAAAGCAATAATATCATGTAACCTAGTTAGATAAAGGTGTTTTTGCCTCTCGTCATGAAAATAGTGCTGATCATAATGAGAATTGATGTTCATCACAATTGACAGGTGAACTTTGATTCTAAGAAAAATGGTGGGAAGGAAAGCTTTTCTTGCAAAACCAAAGTGACAATATCGTGTACCTTAATTAGAAAAAGGTGTTTCTATAGCCCAATCATGAAAAATGAGGATTATTGTGAGAATCCATGTTCGTGAATTTAAAGGTTAAAGTTTGTTTCTAAGGAAAATAGTGGGGAGAAAAGGTTTTCTTGCAAAACCAAAGCATCAATATAAGGTATCCTAATTAGAAGAAGGTCTTTTTGTAGCCCAATCATGAAAAGAATGGAGATTATTCCAAGAATACATGTTTAAAACATTTAAGGGATGAACTTTAATTCTAGGGAAAATGGTGGAAAAAAGAGTTTTTCCTTATAAAAAATGCATCAATATCATATATCGCAATTAGAAGTAGTTGTTTTTGCAGCCTAACTAAGAAAAGAATAGCGATTATTATGAGAATCCAAGTTCGTCACACTTGAGGGACAAACTTTGATTATAAGGAAAATGGCAGAAAAAGTAATTCTTGCAAAAACAAAGCATTAATATCTTGAATCCAAATTAGAAGAAGGTGATTTTTAGCCCAATCATGAAAGGAATAAAGATTATTATGAGAATCCATGTTCACCACCTCTGAGGTATAAACTTTGATTCTAAGGAAAATGGTGGAAAGAAAAGCTTTTCTTATGAAAACAAAGCATAAATATTGTGTATCCCATTTTAAAGACTTTTTAAAGCCTAATCATGAAAGAAAATGGAGATTATTATGGGAATCCATGTTAGTGGCTTTTAGAAGATGAACTTTGATTCCAAAGAAAATGGTGGTAAAAAAATTTTTCTTGCAAAGCCAAGGCATCAATATCATGTATCCCAATTAGAAGAATGCATTTTTGTGGTCCCAATCATGAAAACAATGGAGATCATTATGAGAATCCATGTTTATCACAATTGAGAGATGAACTTTGATTCTAAGAAAAATGATGCGAAGAAAAGCTTTTCTTATGAAACCAAAGAATAAATGTCATGCATCTCAAATAGAAGATGATGTTTTTCTATCCCAATCATGAAAAGAATAATGATTTTTATAGGAATCCATGTTCATCACATTTAAGGTATGAACTTTGATTCTAAGGAAAATGAAGGAAAGAAAAGCCTTTCTTGCGAAAGCAAGCATCAATATCGTATATCCCAATTAGAAGAAAATGTTCTATTAGCCCAGTCATGAAAAGATTAGAGATCATTATAAAAATCCATGTTTGTCACATTTGAGGAGCGAACTTTGATTCTAAGGAAAGTGGCAGAACGATACGCATTTCTTGTGAAATGAAAGTTTCAAAATCATGTATCCCAAATAGAAGAAGGTGCTTTTATAGCCTAATAAAGAAAAAAGAGAAGATTATTATGAGAATCCATGTTCTTCACTTTTTGGAGATGAACTTTCATTCCAAGGAAGAAAGTGAAAAAAAATAGCTTTTTTTGCAAAACCAAAGCATTAATATCACGTATCCCAATTAGAAGAAAGTGTTCTATTAGCCCAACCTTAGAAAGAGTGGAGATTATTTTGAGAACCATGTACGTCACATTAAAAGAACGAACATTGATTCTAAGGAAAATGGTGGAAAAATGTTTTTTCTTGTGAAACCAAAGCATAAATATAATGTATCTTAATTAGAAAATAATGCTTTTGTAGCCCAATGATGAAAAGAATAGAGATTATTACGAGAATCCATGTTCATCATATTTGAGGGACAGACTTTGATTATAACGAAAATGGAGGAAAAAAGTCTTACTTCAAAAGACAAAACATCAATATTCTATAACCCAATTTGAAAAAGGCGTTGAATTAGCCTAATCATGAAAAAATAGAGATAAGTATGACAACCCATGTTCATCAAATTTGAGAGATTAACTTTGATTCTAAGGAAAATGTTGGAAAAAAAGCTTTTCTCATGAAACAAAATCATCAATATCATATATCCTAATTAGAACCCAATCAAGAAAAAAAATCATTATGAGAATACATATTAATCACATTTGTGGGAAAAACATTAATTCTAAGGAAAATGGTGGAGAAAAAGCATTTTTTATAAAACCAAAACATCAATATTGTGTATCCCAATTAAAAAAAGGAATTTTTGTAGCCCAATCATAAAAAGAATGGAGATTATTATGAGAATCATGTTTGTCATACTAGAGTGATGAACTTTGATTGTAAGGAAATGTTAGAAGAAAAGCTTTGTGAAACCAAAGCATAAATATCATTTATCTCAATTAGATGAAGGTGTTTTAATAGCCTAAGCATGAAAAGAAGAAAGATTATGATAAGAGTCCATATTTGTCACCTTTATGGGATGAACTTTGATTCTGAGGAAAATAGAGGAGAGAAAAGTCTTTCTTGCGAAATCAAAGCATCAATATCATATATACCAATTAGAAGAAGGTATTCAATTAGCCCAATCATTAAAAAATAGAGATCATTATAAGAATCCATATTCATCATATTTGAGGGATGGGCTTTGATTCTAAGGAAAGTGGTGGAAAGAAAAGCTTTTATTGCAAAGCCAAGCACCAATATCACATATCCCAATTGGAAGAAACTGTTTTCCTAGCCCAATCAAGAAAAGAATAAAGATTATTATGGGAATCCACGTTCATCACATTTGGAGTACAAACTTTGATTCTAAGAAAAATTGATGGAAAGAAAAGCATTCCTTGCAAAATAAAGCATCAATATCGTGTAGCCCAATCATGAATAGAATGGAGATTATTACTAGAATCCATGTTCGTCACATCTGAGGAGGGATGAACTTTGATTTTAAGGAAAATGGTGGAAAGAAAAGCTTTTTTGGCAAAACAAAAGCAAAAATCAATTAGAGGAAAATATTTTTGTAACCCAATCATGCAAAGAATAGAGATTATTATGGGAGTCAATGTTTGTCACAATTAATGGATAAACTTTGACCTTAAGGAAACTAGAGGAAAAAAAGCCTTTCTTATGAAACCAAAGCATCAATATCATGTATCCCAATTAAAAGATAGTGTTCTATTATCTCGATCATGAAAAGGGTGAAGATAATTTAAGAATCCATGTTTGTCACAATTGAGGGATGAACTTTGATTCTAAGAAAAATGGTGGAAAGGAAAGCTTTTTCTATGAAACCAAAGTATCAATATCGTGTATCCCTATTAGAGGAAGAAGTTTTTGTAGCCCAATCATGTAAACAATGGAGATCATTATGAGAATCCATGTTCGTCACATTTGAGGGATAGACTTTAATTCTAAGCAAAATGGTGGGAAGAAAAGATTTTCCTACAAAACTAAAGCATCAATATCGTGTATCCCACCCAATCGCAAAAAGAAAAGAGATTGTTATGAGAATCCATATTTGTCACATTTAAAGGATGAACCTGAAGTCTAAAGCAATTGGTGGGAAGGAAAGCTTTTCTCGCAAAATCCAAGCATCAATATTTTGTATCCTAATTAGAAGAAAGAGTTTTGTAGCCCAATCATGAAAACAATAAAGATTATTACAAGAATCCATGTTTATCATATTTGAAGGATGAACCTTGATTTTAAGGAAAATGGTGGAGAGAAAAGCTTCTCTTGCGAAACCAAACCATAAATATTGTGTATCTCAATTAGATGATGATGTTTTTGTAGCCCAATCATGAAAAGAATAACAATATTTATTAGAATCCATGATCATCACATTTAAGGTAAGAACTTTGATTTGAAAAAAAATGGAGGAAAAAAAAGCCATTCTTGTGAAACCAAAGCATATATATCATATATCCCAATTAGAAAAAGGTGTTATTAGCCCAATCATGAAAGGATTAAAGACCATTATGAGAATCCATCTTCATCACATTTGAGGAATAAACTTTTATTTTAAGAAAAATGATGAAAAAAAGCATTTTCTACGAAACCAAAATTTTAAATCATCTATCCTAATTAGAAGAAGGTGTTTTTGCAGCCTAATCAAGAAAAAATGGAGATTATTACATGAATTCATGTTCATCACATCTGAGAGATGAACTTTGATTCTAAAGGAAATGGTGAAAAAAAAGGCTTTTCTTGCAAAACCAAAGCATCAATACTGCATATCATAATTAGAAAAAAGTGTTTTATTAGCCTAACCTTGAAAAGAGTGGAAAGTATTACAAGAATTTATGTATGTCACATTAGGGGATTGAGCATTAATTCTAAGGAAAATCATGGAAAGAAAAGCTTTTCTTTCAAAAACAAAGTATCAATATTATGTATCCTATTTAAAAGAAGATGTTTCTATAGCCCTACCATGAAAAGAATGGAGATTTTTATGAGTACCCATGTTTGTCACTTTTAAGGGATGAACTTTGATTCTAAGGAAAGTGGTGGAAAGAAAAACTTTTCCTCTAAAACCAAAGCATCAATATCATGTATCCCAATTACGAGAAAGTTTTTTTGTAGCCCAAACATTAAAACAATGGAGATCATATCGTGAATCCACATTCATCACATTTGATGGATGAACTTTGATTCTAAGTAAAATGATAAGAAAAAAAGCTTTTCTTGCAAAATCAAAGCATTAACATTATGTATCCCAATTGGAAGAAGGTGTTTTGGTAGGCCAATCATGAAATGATTAGAGATTATTACGAGAATCCATGTTCATCACATTTGAGGGACAAGCCTTGATTCCAAGGAAAATGGTGGAAAAAAATGTTTTCCTTGCAAAACCAAATGATAAATATAGTGTATCTCAATTAAACGAAGGTGTTTTTATAGCCCGATCATTAAAAGAATAAGATTGTTGTGAGAATCCATATTCATCACATTTTAGGGATAGAGTTTGATTATAAGGAAAATAAAGCAAAGAAAAGACTTTCTTGTGAAACCAAAGCATCAGTATCATGTAACCCAATAAGAAAAAGGTGTTTGGTTAGCCCAATCATAAAAAAAAATGGAGATCATTATAAGAATCCATGTTCATCACATTTGAGAGACGAATTTGATTCTTCAGAAAATGGTGGAAGAAAAGTTTTTCTCGTGAAACCAAAGCATCAAATCATATATCCTAATTAAAAGAAGATGTTTTTGTAGCCGAATCAAGAAAAAATGGAGATCACTATGAGAATCTATGTTCATCACATTTGAGGAATGAACTTTGATTCTAAGGAAAATGGTAGAAATAAAAGCATTTTTTGCAAAACCAAAGCATTAATATCACATATCCTAATTAGAAGAAATAGTTTTTGTAGCCCAATCATGGAAACAATGGAGTTGAGAATCCATGTTCATCACATTCGAAAGATGAACTTTAATTCTTAGCAAAATGGCAAGAATAAAAGCTTTTCCTGTAAATCTATAGCATCAATATCGTGTATCCCAATTCGAAGAAGGTGTTTTTGTAGCCAATCATGAAAAAAATGGAGATTACGGGATTATATGTTTGTTATATTTGAGGGACGAACCTCGAGTCTAAAAAAATCGATAAGAAAGAAAGCTTTTCTTGCAAAAGCAAAGCACTAATATTTTGCATCCGAATTGGAAGAAAGAGTTTTTGTAGCCTAATCATGAAAACAATAGAGACTATTGCGAGAATCTATGTTCCTCACATTTGAGGGACAAACTTTGATTTTAAGGGAGATGGTGGATAGAAAAGCTTTTCCTATAAAACCAAAGTATGAATTGTATCCCAATTAAAAGAAAATGTTTTTGTGGCCTAATCAAAAAAACAATAGAGATCATTTGTGAATCCAGTTTCATCATATTTGATGGATATGAACTTTGATTCTAACTAAAATGGTAGAAAAAAAGCTTTTTTTGTAAAACCAAAGCATTAATATTATGTATCCCAATTAGAAGATGGCATTTTTGTAACATAATCATGAAAAAAATAGAGATTATTAGAGAATCCATTTTCATCACATTTGAGGGACCAATCTTGATTCCAAGAAAAATGGTGTAAAGAAAAGCTTTTTTTGTGAAACCAAACTATAAATATAGTGTATCTCAATTAGAAAAAAGTGTTTTTGAAGCCTAAAAATGAGACGAATAGAGATTATTATGAGAATCCATGTTCATCATATTTAAGGGATAGACTTTGATTCTAAGGAAAATAAAGAAAAGAAAAGCCTTTCTTGTGAAACCAAATATCAATATCATATAACCCAATCAAAAGAAGTTCTTCAGTTAGCCCAATCACCAAAAAAAATGGAGATCATTATGAAAATCATGTTAATCATTTTTTAAAGATAAACTTTGATTCTAAGGAAAATGGTAGAAAAAAGCTTTTCACGTGAAACCAAAGCTTTAATATCATATATCCCAATTAGAATAAGCTGTTTGATTAGCCAATCACAGAAAAAATGGAGATCATTTTAAGAATCCATGTTGATCACATTTGAAAGACCAACATTGATTCTAAGGAAAATGGTGGAAGAAAAGGTTTTCTTGTGAAACCAAAGCATCAATATCATATATCCCAAATAGAAGAAGCTTCTTTTGTAGCCTAGTCAAGAAAAAAATGGAGATCGTTATAAGAATCCATTTTCGTCACATTTGAGGGATAAACTTTAGTTCTAAAGAAAATGGTGCAGAAAGAAGCAAAATCAAAGCATCAATATCATTTATCCCAATTAGAAAAAGTAATTTTTGTAGCCCAATCATGAAAAGAAAAGAGATTATTTTACGAGTTTATGTTCATCACATCTAAAGGTTGAACTTTGATTCGAAGGAAAATAGAGGAAAAAAAACATCTCTTATGAAAGCATCAATATCATGTATCCCGATTAGAAGAAGTTTTTCGATTAGCATAATCATGAAAAAAATGGCACTTGTTATGAGAATCCATGTTCATCCATATTTAAGGGACAAGATTTGATTATAAGAAAAATAGTGAAAAGAAAAGCTTTTCTTTCAAAACCAAAGCATCAACATCATATATTCCAGTTAGGAGAAGCTATTTTTGTAGCCTAATCCAGAAAGAATGGAGATTGTTATCAGAATCCATGTTTGTCACATTTAGGGGAGAAACTTTAATTCTAAGAAAAATTGGTGGAAAGAAAACCATTTCTTACAAAACCAAAGCATAAATACTGTGTATCCCAATTAAAAGGAGTTTTTATGGCCTAATCATGAATAAAATGGAGATTATTATGCGAATCCATGTTTGTCACATCTGAGGGAGAAACTTTGATTCTAAGGAAGATGGTGGAAAGAAAAGCTTTTCCTGTGAAACCAAAGCATGGATATTATATATCCTAATTAGAAGGTGTTTTGTGGCCTAATCATGAAAATAATAAAGATCATTTCGTGAATCCATATTCATCACAATTAATGGATGAACTTTGATTCTAAGTAAAAAGGTAGAAAAAAAACTTTTCCTACAAAGCCAAAGTATTAATATTATGCATCACAATCAGAAAAAAAGGGTTTTTGTAGCATAATCATGAAAAGAATAGATATTATTAAGAGAATCCATGTTCATGACATTTGAGGGACCTGCCTTGAATCCAAGAGAAATGATGGAAAAAAATCCTTTTCTTGGGAAACCAAACCATAAATATAGTGTATCTCAATTCGAAGGTGTTTTTGAAGCCCAAACATGAAAAAAATTTAAATTATTATGAGAATCCATATTCGTCACATTTAAGGGATAGTCTTTGATTCTAAGTAAAATGAAGAAAAGCAAAAACTTTTTTATGAAACCAAGGCATCAATATCATGTAACCCAATTAGAAGAAGGCATTCGATCAGCCCAATCATGAAAAATATGGAGATCATTAGGAGAATCCATGTTCATCACATTTGAAATGCGAGCTTTGATTCTAAGGAAAATGGTGGAAAAAAAGCTTTTCTCGTAAAACCAAAGCATCAATGTCATATATCCCAATTAGAAGAAGCTCTTTCGTAGCCCAATCAAGAAAAAATAGAGATCATTATAAAAATCCATATTCATTATATTTGAGGGATGAACTTTGATTCTAAGGACAACGGTGGTAAGAGAAGAATTTCCTACAAAGCCAAAGCATCAATATCATGTGTCCCAATTAGAGGAAGTATTTTTTGTAGCCTAAAAATGAAAAAAATGGAGATTATTATGAGAATTCAGGTTTATCACATCAGAGGGACATACTTTGATTACAAGGAAAATAGTCGAAAGAAAAGCTTTTCTAGTGAAAACAATGGATAAATTAGACGAAGGTGTTTTTGCAACCCAATCATGGAAACAAGAGATATTATTATGGGAGTCCAAGTTCATCATATCTTAAGGATGAACTTTGATTCTAAGGAAAATGGAGGAAAGAAAAACACCTCTTGCAAAATCAAAGCATCGATATCATTATCCCAATTAGAAGAAGTGTTCGATTAGCCTAATCATGAAAAAAATGGTGATCGTTATGTGAATCCATGTTCGTTATGTTTGAAGGATAAGATTTGATTCTAAAGAAAATGGTAGAAAGAAAAGCTTTGATTGTGAAACCAAAGCATCAATATCATGTATCCCAATTAGGAAAAGCTATTTATGTAGTCCAATCAAGAGAAGAATGGAGATTGTCATCCAAATCCAAGTCCATCACATCTAGTGGAAAACTTTGATTCTAAGAAAAATTGGTGGAAAGAGAAGCATTTCTTGCAAAACCAAAGCATAAATATTGTGTACTCCAATTAGAAGAAATAGTTTTTGTAGTCCAATCATGAATAGAATAAAGATTATTATGAGAGTCCATGTTTATCACATCTGAGGGATGACATTGAATTTAAGGAATGGAAAGGAAAGCTTTTGTGGCAAAATCAAAGCATGAATATCATGTATCCCAATTAGACAAAGATGTTTTTGTAACCCAATCATGAAAGAATAGAGATTATTATGGGAGTCCATGTTCATTACATTTAAGGGATGAACTTTGAATTTAAGGAAACTAGAGGAAAAAAGCCTTTCTTACGAAACCAAAGCAACAATATCAGGTATCCCAATTAAAATAAGGTGTTTTATTAGCCCGATTGTGAAAAAAGTGAAGATTATTACGATACAAAACTATTAATATAATAAGAATATTATATACACACAAATAATTATATATGTATATATTAATATAATAAGAATATTATATGATACAAAACTATTCTATATCTTGATATGTTAATATGTTGAAAAATGTATATTCACTTATTATAAATTTTTATTAACATATATATAAATGAACTACATAAACTCTTCCTATGTTGAAACATATCTTTTTTCTTCAATTCATGAAGAGGAGATAGAAGGAAAGCAAAGAGAGAGAAAAATGAAAAGAAAAGAAAGTAGAGAAAGAAAGAAAGAAAGCAAAAGAGAAAAAAAGATAAGAGAGAGAGAGAGAGAGAGAAAGGGAGAAAAGAAAAGAAAAAGAACAAAAAGGAAAAGGAAATAAATGAGAAAGTAAGAGAAAAAAATGAAAATTTGTGTGTTCATTCTTATATTATTTTTTCAAGTATTTTAATATTATAATTTTTTACATGTTAATATTTGTTTTAATTTATGTATATTTTTACATGTTCATCTATTCTTGTCATATTCATATTATTTCTTTATGTTGTCTTTTAATTATTTTTATATATGTCATATTCATGTTTTTTGTATGTTTAAAGTTTTTAAATTTATGTAAAATTTTGCTCATTAATTATTCATTTATGTATATTTTAAAATGTTCATGTAAATAACTAATTTTGTCCAAACCCCTAATTGACTTTTTTTTTCAATTTTCTTAGGTTTGTTGATATTTCTTAGCTTGGATCCTCTCGAATGAAGTATTGATGATTATAAGGTCTAGCTTAGGTCTTGAAATGATCTAGAAAAATGAATTTATTAGGCCAAAAAGAAAGGTACTTAAGCTTAAAAGGATAATTTAAGGGAAAAGTGCTAGGATTGGAAAAATGAGACTTGGGTTATAGAAAACCAAGTCTGTAAGTTGGCTTGTTTATGCCTCCCAGAGAAGAAAAGAGTGAATATCGAAAACAATCAGAGTCAAAAAAAGCTTGATTTAAAAGTCAAACATAAATATTAACAAAAAGTCAAAAGTCAACCAAAGCAAAGTTAATAGTCAAAAATCAACTATGTGACAAAAGGTTGACTTTCAAATTTATGGAGCTCAAAAGCATTGAATTCAAAATTGATTGCATTGTTATGAAATTAAGCATCAAATAAAGGTTAAGATGCAATAAAGTTCAGGTTAAGAGGAAACCTTAGAAAATGAATTTTCAAGAGCTTAATCCATGAGGTTTAGAGGCTATTTTAGCTACAAGTAGGAATACCTAATTAAAATTTTCAGGCAAGCATATTATAACTAATTGGATTGGAAAAATAAATGCACAAGATTAGTCATATCTAATCACATTGTTAAAATTAATGTAACATGTGCCTAAGGTTTCACGTGTAATCTTTCTCTAATTAATGGGCATTTAAAAATTTTACACAAAAGGTTTTTAATGGTTGTTAGGAGAGGTTAAAGGTTGTTAATGGAAGTCAGTTAGTTAGTAAATATCTCTAAAATTTCATATGGGTGACTAAGGGAAAATATGATAATCAAATCTCTTATAAATAGAGGAATTGCCATCATATTTAAAGAGAGGAAGAATTTTTCAAATTTTTCAAACTTTGCAAGCCCATTTCTTAGAGAAGAAAAAAGGAATTTCAAGGGAAATCTTGCCGGATAAGCTTAAAAGATATAATTTATCATCCTATCCTTTAGTAATTAGATCTTTAATCTTGATTTCTAATAATACATTTGTAATTTGATTCTAATTCTTTTAGTGTCCAATTTTTTATGTTTTTGTGCTTAGACTTGGTTTTTCAAGCTTACGTTCTTGATTGCATATCATTTGTTTCATGATTTAAATTTTGATTCCTTGTTGGATTTTTTATCAAATTAAGCTAAGAAATATTTTTCTTTCCTTTCATGATTTTTTCAGTTACAACATGGTTAGATCTAGTTTTTGCTTGATTCCTAGTGAAATTCCAACTTAGAACACCTTACGATGCTTTAGCCATGTTAAATTAAGGCTTGATCTCATGGATTTCCTTGTTTGCTAATGATATCAGGTTAGTTTAGTAAGTGTTTCATAAAATCTATGTTTACTTTTGATTAGAAAAATATCTTTTTTCGAAAAATCCCTTAAGGAATAGGTTTATATACCTTAATTAATGACTAAACCTTAGCTTATGGTTTTGTTATGATTTCACCTTGAAATCTTAGAGAGATTAATCCTTATTGATTTAGATACATGCTGGTTCAAAGCCACAACAAAATGATTTTAAAAACAGTTTCAAGTTGATTTTAAGTTTAATTACTAGTAAGCCTTGTGTTGAGACTTAAGGCAAGTGTTGGTGAGTTGTTTAGGGAAGTTTGGTTGCTATTTAAGTGTTCTTTCCCGCCTTAATAAGAGGGCATTTGAATGCCTTATTAAAGTTTATAGGAAGTCTTCAAGGAAGAAGACACGAGGTAATGAAAAGCAAGGCATTTGGATGCCTCGCTTTTGAGCTTGGTTAGTTTCATAGTCCTTAGTTGAGGATGTTGAGCATTGTGTTGATTCTTTTGTGCTTATTTCTTTGCCTCATGTTATTCAATGTGTTTATAGACATTTGAATGTCTAAAAAGTAGATTCTGAAAGACAAGGATAAACCTATAGAAACTAAAATTGCTCGTTTCCTCGTTTTAGCTACTACCACTTACAATCAAGTCTGATTATTGAAAAATGTTCTCACCGATTAAATAACTTTTTGGTATTTTAGATATTTTTATGATAAACTACATCAAGCTAGCTTTTCAACAACATATTATACACCTGATGCTAAGGTCATTGGATCTAGAATAAATTTTTCTTCGTTAGTTATATGGACCCCTTGTGTACCAACTAGGATGAGTAATGTCCCATTTTCGGCTTCCTAAGTGAGTTTTTATGAATTTTGAATCATTTTTAGATTAGACTACATTAAATAATATTTCTAACAGCACACAAACACTCGATTTCGAGTTTATTTGAATAAGGTACAAATTTTTCTTTGTTTATTGTTTAGATACGATATATCTTGCAGCCACACCTGATTATAAAAATATTTTTACCCTTCAAATGAATTTTTTGGTATTTTAACTATTTTTAGTTGAAATCTTATTGAGTTAATTTTTTGACAGATCTTCTTTGCAACTTTTGGATTTAGTCTAAGTCAAGAAAATATTTAGGAAGCAACGAAGGTCAAAGCTAAACTTTATTTTGGTCAAAGAGCATTATTCATAAAATTCAAATTTCTAATATCTTTTTATTTCACACATTATGCTTAGAATTTAAAATTTTAACATAATCAACTAATTTAATTTTATAATTAATTTTTATTTTCAACAAGCATTTATTTTACCCAAATTCTAGTAATCTATGTGTCAAAACTAAATTACTATAATCTAAAATGACCCAAATTAGAGATAACTTGAAAAAAAATAATCCGATAAGCTCAGTTGATAGGTCTACTTGTAATGACTAATTCTAATACTAAGTTCTATGATCCACGTAATAACTAATTCTCATACTAAGTTCTATGATCCAAACATTTAATATTGTAGAAGTTAAAGTTCAATCGAATATTGTGTTAATTTCTCTCATGTGTGATGTAATCTATATTATTATATAAAAATATAAAACATGTGATTAAGTTGAAGTTACAAGTCAAGTGAAAGTAACTCAATTAAAAAATATTATTTAAAAGCAAAATCAAATTAAAAAGATAAAATAAAAATGATGAATTTTTTTTAAAATTTATCTCTTACATATTTTTTTTAGATCAGCAATTCGTATATTCGTGTCATATTCATATATTTTGTTATGTCATAATCGTGTTTAAAGTTTTTACATTTATATAAAGTTTAATATGTTTATAATTCATATTATATAGATTTTAAAAATCTACTTGTGTCGTGTCATATTGTATTTTCATGACTTTATACATATCATATTCATGTAATCATATCAAATATTTCAGATCTAATTTTTTTAAATTAAAAAATACTTAATCTTAAAAAAAGTACACATATCTTATAAAAATTATTTATTTAATATTTTGAAAACTACTTATAAAGTGAGTTTAATAAATTCTAGTCAATATTAAAAATTTGGACTGGCTAATTAGTCTGGCCATTTTAACTAACGTTATGGTTGGATAGATATTAGTCTGGATAGAAAGGAAAGGAATGGAAAGGAAAGAAAAGAGAAGGAAGGTTGAGGAAAAGAAAAAAATATGTATTTTTTACTTGAATAACTTTTCTTTCTTTTTAATTTCTTCTAAATTGAGATTTACAAATATTAAGTATATCCAAAAAAAAATAAAGGGTGATCAACTCCCTCACTTTCTTTTAAATAAAAAAATTTATTTAAGTAAGAGAAAGGAATCCTTTACTTTTGTTTTACTTTCTTTTACTTTATTTTACTTCCTTTTGTCTCAATCTAAACATAAAACATAAAGTAAGATTAGCAATCTATTTAATCAAGTACTTACAAAAATAATTGAGATTTTGATGAATAGTAAAAACATCTGTCGAATGACAAAAAATTAATTTTTATTATTTTTACTTTTTATTTTTATTTAAATTTTTTTAAGAGATAGAATTTTAAATATATAATTTTTTAAACATATACTAAAACTTATATCACTAAATTAAATATATATTTTATTAATTAAGTTTTGTATTTAATATTAAATATATATTTTAGTTGAATGATACAATAACTGATTGACCACAGTATGACCTCCGGTCTTTCTAGTTTGTTTTATTGAAATGGGAATAATAAGGTAAAAAATGAGAAAGAGAATAACATGGGGGCCATCCCACTACACCGTGAGGAAAGGACCGACCGACGTTGATGTTAGGGAGAGAGAGAGAGAGAGAGAGATCTGAAGGAAGCCGCTGTCTTTGGTAATGGAAGGTATAGTTTCTCTTTTCTCTTTCTTCCTCTAAATTTAATCCCTAATTTCTCTCTCTCGACTCTCGCCTTTGGCTCTGTTTACTTCCAACATGTCTTTGATATATATATATTTTTAATGTTCCTTCTTCTATTCTCTTCATTAATTGATTTGTTTAAGGATATACCCTAATCTATTTCCGTTAACATGCACTGCTTTCTTATCATCTGAATTATTTTGAAATTTGCATTCCTTTGTTTATTTTTTGTTAAAAATTTTTTAATCATAAGCGCTTGTAGTAAGCAGTTTAGGAGAATAACAGTTTCTCTTCATTTTAATATTTATGCAATTCAGCTAGCTTCAACCTGATCTTCAGCTATTTGTCTTTTTTTTTAAAGAAAAGAATTTGGGGTAAGGTGAGATAGGTCTAATACATAAACAAGAAATTTATAGATAGCAAAATTAGAGTTGTATTTTTTTTATCGCCACTTGTAATGTTTTCCATATGAATTGATTGTTGACACAAAATGGTTTGGTCTTTTAAAGACAAGTTTTACTTGATATTAATGGTCATTTTGGAGCTTCCCTGTGACATTTGCGACATAGAGACTGACAACCATGGCATCTCTTTCCGTGCGAAGGTGATTTTGCTGTATTTATCGTCTTTGGCTTCTCTTTATGTCTGTTTTCCTTAGTCCAACAGCATTTATCCATAGCTGACTTTTGTGTCTGTAGTTGTTGCTCCATACAAATAAATGTTATCTTCCTTGTTAGTTCTGTTAAGCGTTTATTGGTAGAACATGGTAATATAATTTTACCTCATTATGTCACTATATTAGCAATTGAATGCATTATTTTCTATTGGGAAAATGAGGTAGCTTGTTTCTCTTTCACTCTGGACTCTTCATTTTCGCTAAAGTACTTATGTTTGACACCTGTGTCCAACACATATTCGGACATGGGTACAAGGATATGATTCTTCAAATATATGGAAAAACTTGGAAAATGTTGAGCATACTTGCTGGGTCCAATACATACCCATATCTGACGCTTGACCTTGAGTCCGGGTAACATTGACGACTACTAGTGAGTCATCTATAAGCCTAAGAATATCTTACAAATACATTGTCCCAAACTGTATAATCTCAGTGTTCACGTTTTGTTTTTTTGCGTCTTTTTTTTTCTTCCCGCATTACAAAAGTTTTACCGTTTATGTTCCTTTTGCTGAATACCATTGGTCCATTGCTTTAATTTCTATGAATGTCTCAAGCCATTACTTTGAAACCTGGAAAGATTTTGCAATACAAAGACATCTGGCCTAAGATTTAAAACAGGATGTATAAAATGTAGTTAAACTACTGAGTATGGTGGACACTGTTAGTGGTGTGATCCACTCTTCCTTCTTGTCAGTTTTCACTTAAATGCTGGAATTATGGTTCTTAGATCGAGGCTGAATCCTTCTTGATGGTAGATATCATTTGTATAGTAATACTTCCTTGTTTCCTTTTTATTTTTTATTTTTAATTATTATAATAACAACTATATAGGTGAGAATGATGGTTCTTGGAGGAATCATCCGACTGTGGGATTTTTTGTTTACTTGAATTTGCTTGTCCCTGTATTCATTTGGGCATGACATTTTTAACATAAGAACGGCTTTTATTTTTGTGTTCTTTCATATGGTTTTACTTAAAAGGGTCATCATCAGAGGATAGGATCTAGAGCAAGCATTCTAAACTCGAAACACTCAACACATAATCCGATTTCTCAACCAAAAAGTTTAATGTCAATAGCCAAAATCTCAAATATCCAAAAATTAAAAATGCATAGGTATTTATATCTAAACCCTAAATCCTAGCAAAGATGCAAAAATATAACACTGAAGCCCTAATACTTGGAAAATAAGTAAACTACTAATTAATATAATATAACCCTAAGTTACTCCTACTCTTCATTTTTTCTTGAAGTACATGTATTTGGCACCCCTATTTGACGCATATCCGAACATGGGTATGCGGATATGACCCTCTATGAACCCTTCAAATACATGAAAAACTTAGAAAAAATTAAACATGCCCATGTCAAACAAATACTAGTATCCGATACTCACACACAAGTCTGAGCAACATAGAAATAACCTAAATAATCTAAACGGCCCAGCTAGCTTAATCCCTCAACTAGGATATTTCAAGCCTCCATCAAGATACCTTTCGGTATTTTCTATGGTTGGGTAGCATAATCATTGTTTAGTAAGCATACTTTCTCGGTACTGGTTTAGCCTAGCCATATCACTGTCAATTTAGTGCTGTGAAGGGTGCAAGGTGCACTCTACATGCTAGAACACTTACATTACAAATTTCTAAAGAGTTGTCCATTTTATGTTACAAAACATGCAAAATTTTCTTTTCTTTTTGGTAGGCTGATATATATGATTTCCTTATGATCCCATGTTAGTTATTGAGTACTCAAGCATTGAGAAGTAGAGAGTTAGATGGTGTCCCTTTTTTAATTATTGATGATTAAGTTAATGGAAAAAATTTAAAAATAAAAGATATTAAAGATAGCTTCAATTAGGCAGGCTTGTTATGCGCCTACTGTCTTACTGAAAAGCATGTCCGGAGACCCCAGGCATGTGTTTGATCATATTCACCTTGCCAGAAAAGATCTGACGCTGTTTTGTGTTCTAGGGCACAGTTCCTTAACAATGCTCTTGTGATACAATTTATCTTGTAAGAAGATTCCGTTAATCAATATGAATGAATTTTTTTTTTTTTTTGGTTGCAAAGTTGCAAGAGTTTATTGCCATGGCTTAGGTCTTTATAAGAGTCCTCTGTAGCATCTTGCTCTCCTTTTCTGGTAAATGTCTTTTCATACAGTAAGAAATGAGAGAATAAATTAATATGTAAATGAAGTGAGAATAAATTAATATGTAAATGAAGTAACTAAATAGAATCATGAAGAAAGGTAATGACAGTCACAAGCATCCAAAAAGCACATTTATTATATTAATATTGTGTTCCGATTATTTCAACAACATCCTAGATGCCTGTATCTTGGATGGACCTCTGTGCTCAGTCGAAAAATGTGACATATTTAATTTAAAGAAAAATGAGACATATTTAATTTAAAGAAAAATGATTACTTAGACAGTAATGGAGCAGCTTTTTAAAATTTTAAGTTAACAGGCAGAAATTGAACCTTTGATAGTATAAGAGTTACTCTTTTCCCCACTTTTTTCTTACCTGTTTTTTTCTTTTTTCTATTATAAATATATTAATTTATTGGATCAGTGAGGACCATTGCCTGGGAGGGGTACTAATTTTGGATGATCATTTAGAAGAAACTATCTTCACTGTTTGGGTTTTTTTTTTATTATTATTATATGGACTTTGTCTGGCTTATGTGGGTGTAATTTTAAATATCTGAAGCTCATTTAAATAGATATCTTTTCTTTAAGATATTTTAAGTAGCTTTTAAGGCTGAGATATTGGGATTTAAGGCATGAATTTTGTGTTTTGACAGTTTAAATTTCAGATAATTTCTGAAGTGTTTCTTTTGAAAATGTCTGGGGAGTGGTGCTACTTGCTCCAACATTTTGGTTATTAACTTTTTATTCCACCTGATGTGGCAAAAAATTATTGGATAAATTCGAGGATTATATCTAGTATATTACCAAAGTGGCTATACCATTCATAAATGTATATTACAAGGTGAAAAATAGATGTTTGCCATATCAAGCAGGACAAATAGCTGGGATAATAATTTTGGGAGGAATAGTGAATTTCTTACTTTCCTTACTGGCTTCGTCAAATGGATAACCTATGACATGGTATTTGTTTCAATTATGGAGTTTCTAGTCAGGTATTGGTTGATTCATGGAATTTGTGTCATGTGTCATCTTCTTGATCCCAGCATGAAATGCTTCAGTTTCTCTATGCATATATTCAATTCCTTATGGAGTGCAAAGCTTTTTAAATAAGGATTAAAATGAAAAGATTGTGAATCCTTAGCTACATGCTATTCCATTTTACTAAAGGTAGTTAGAACCTATGAAGCACAGACAAGAGGGAAACCCCTTGTATTGTGTCGTAGTGGTGTCCAACACAGACACGTTGGTGACACATTGAAATACTATAGGAAATGGAAAAAAATAAAAATTAAATCAGACATGGTCACAACACGTACGGACACCGGAAGAAGCAGCAACCAATGGTGGAGGTTGAACTTTCAGAATTTCTGAACCGGTGAAAAGGAAGAACAACGAGAAAATAGAAACGTATCAAATTTTCAGGCAATTTGGAGCGATGAAGGGTCTCTTGGTGTTGGAAGCCACGGATTTTGAATGTAGATCTAGGCTTTTTTTTAGGGCCTTTTTCTTCAAAATCTAACTGGACAAGGAAAATAAAAAAAAGAGGAGACGGAAAGGAATGATCTGGTAAACTTCTGTAAAATCCCATCACAATGGCCAGCAATAGTGAGCAACTGTGGAATGGTGTTTGTTTCTAGGTTTGCTGTTGTATTTTGGGTTAGAGAGAGTTGGAGAGAAGTTAGAAGGGTGGGGGAGAAGAGAAGAGAAAAGAAAACCAAAAAAAATAAGCTTTTATAATAGCACCAAACGATGTGCATGAGAGAAAAAAGAAAGTAAAAAAAAGGAAAAGGAAAAGGAAAATTAAGAAAAGTTAGAATTTTTTTATTTAATTGGGCTCCAATTTTTTATGCGGTAGGTTTAATAAGTGAGTAGTATAGTTCATGCCCAATAAAAAAATGATAATGTCTTTGGACTTTATTTTTGATCTCTTAATTTATAAATTCATATATATTAATGAGTTATTTAAACCTTTAATGTTATAAATTCTTAATATTACAATTACGTTGAATATTTTTAGATTGAAAACATATAAAAAATATTTTTTATTATTGTATCTTGCTGTATCCATGTCTTCATTTTTTAGAAATTGCTGTGTTATCATATTCATGTAGAGTTGTACTTATATTTTGTCGTGTCTGTGCTTCATAGGTTATCATATTTATTCTATCTGTTTTTAACACTTTATTTGTGCATTTCATTGTAATTTGTGTTAATTGTTAGCTTATCTCGAATATGCTTGATGTTTGACAGGTGGGTCACCAGACAAGGAATCAGTTGGGTCTGGGACAAAAAGGTCCTCTGTGTCGCTTGGCAGTAAATCTCGGAATCGCAAGGAATTTTTCAACAGATTTGTTGACTATGAAATTTTTACTGCTAATCTTGAAGACTGGTTTCAATCAATATATGAGAAGTCAGCACTGAAGAAGCCTGCCTTTGATGTACCTTTTGAGTTGATAGAGCTTCAAAAATTTGATTACGCTTTAGAAGGGGTTTCGTTCCAGCAGCTTATTCGGATGCCAAATGCTGTTTATGCTTCAACATCTGATGCTGCTGAAGCAACTGCTTATCTTGCAGTTGAAGATTTTTTACATGCAGCTGTGAAGGGCTTGTGGGAGGCATTTTGGAGTCAGGATGAACCCATGCCTTTCTTTGTTGCCTGTCTTTACAAAGAAAATTTAAAATTTTACCAGGCAGAGAAAGCAATAGCTAGTGGGAAGCTTGGAAGTTTATGTGCTACCGGTTTATTGCTTAATAACCCAAGACATCCTCATGGAAAGTGGGAAAATCTTCTTGAACTGGCTCTTTTGAGGTCTGATATCCGAAGCCTTTCTGTTGAAAGTGAACAACTGCCATCTGTGCATGTTCTAGGTGAGGCTCTTCTATATGCTTTGCGCATGCTCATATCAAGGAGCTTAAGCAAGCAGAATTTTCCCTTGCTTTCAAATTCTGTCTTTGTTCTTCTTGTTGATTCCCAATATGGTGGGGTTGTGAAAGTTGAAGGAGATATAAATAAAATGAATTTTGATGTGAATAATGTCTATGAGTGTGCTGCTGAGTGGGTACAAAGGCATGCCAGAATTGCTGTATCTCCGGTTGATAGGATCTGGAACAAGCTTGGAAACGCCAATTGGGGAGATATTGGTGCTTTACAAGTAACTTTTGCAACTTTTCACTGTATTATGCAGTTTGCTGGCCTGCCTAAGCACTCCATTGAAGACTTGGCTGCTGACCATAGTTCTCGCCTCCAAACAAGGAGAGTGGAGAGGCAATTGGGGGATACTAAAGTGAATGGGAGTGGTTTATTTAGGTTTCAGCAGCATGGTGTCTCTCCTGAAATTGTCGAAGTTCAGGATAAACCTGTCAAAATTGAGCATGAGTCACTGAAGCTGGAAGTAGGATCTATATTATGGTTGGAGGATGCAACCTGCGAAAGAGGTTATCAGATTAACCAAGTTAGGAGTAATTGTGAGATACCTTATTACATTGCAACACCAGTTGAAGACCCGGGAAAGTCTTTATTTCTCTATGTGGGTTCCCATCCTTCTCAGCTGGAACCAGCATGGGAAGATATGAACGTGTGGTATCAAGTTCAGAGACAAACCAAAGTATTGACTATTATGAAACAGAAAGGCCTATCAAGCAAGTATCTGCCTCAACTAAGTGCATCTGGAAGGATTATTCATCCTGGTCAGTGTCGGACGCCCAGTTCAGGTGGAAACTGTGATCACCCTTGGTGTGGCACCCCAATTCTTTTGACCAGCCCAGTTGGTGAAACAGTTGCTGATATGGTTAGTGAAGGTCGTTTTGGTGTGGATGAGGCTATAAGGTGCTGTCATGACTGTTTATCTGCTCTTTCTACTGCCTCTTCTGATGGCATTAGACATGGAGACATTCGGCCTGAAAATGTGATTTGTGTAAGGTCTGAAAGGCATCCTTATTTTGTCCTGATTGGTTGGGGACATGCTATTTTGGAAGATAGGGACCGCCCTGCGATGAACCTTCATTTTTCATCTACTTATGCTCTACAGGAAGGAAAGTTGTGCTTAGCATCGGATGCTGAGAGCCTGGTTTACCTGCTTTATTTTGCATGTGGGGGTGCTTGGCCTGATCTTGATTCTGTTGAAGGGGCACTACGGTGGAGAGAGACCTCTTGGTCTAGGAGATTGATTCAGCAGAAATTGGGTGAGATCTCAACGGTGTTGAAAGCATTTGCTGATTATGTTGACAGTTTGTGTGGAACGCCTTATCCTATTGATTATAACATATGGTTAAGAAGGTTGAAGAGAAGTATTAATGAGGAAGATCACGGAAAGGAAATCGATGCATCTACCTAGAATTATGTTGTAAAAGTCAATCTGGCCTGGATTAACCAACTCGATCATCTTGTTGATTATTGCTTGCTAACTATGACATTATTTTGCTGGGAAATCTCTGATACTTGAAGGCTACTGTAGAACTCATGGGATTCTTGAAGTTTCATCTCCAGGGACAGGGCTAATCAAATTTTGGCAATGGTTGCAATTCTTCCATGGATCAACTCAAATACGGTAGTTACATCTTCAGTTGTCTATTGGAGCTTCTTCTTGGTTTCTGGAAAAATGAGGCACGTTGAAGAGCGTTACTGAGCGTGTTCTTCTGGTGTGCTGTGCTTATGGATTTTGTTGGAAGGATAATCTGGATTTGTTTGGACGGTTTTCCCACATTCTGTAGAGGATATGAAGGATCATTTCTTGGTTTCTTTTCTTGTTCGTTACTTCTTGTCATTCCTTTGTAAAGATACAAGCAATCTGGAGCCATTTCTGTTGGCCTTGTATTGTATTGTAACAGGTGGATGTTGGACATCATGATCCAATTGTGGTAAGTAATGTTACTTGAACTTGGTTTTGTCGATATTGG
>JBBYHL010055981.1:0-11708 GCA_038381835.1 Adansonia madagascariensis | reverse complement strand
CTACTCTTCAATTTTCTACTTTTCTTGGCCAATCCTTGCGTTTGCAAGTTGTGACCACGGGTGAGTTCTGCCCGAGAAGCTTGATTCAAATTGAGTTGGACTAAGAACGAAGATTTTTATCCAACTTAATATATAAATTAAGAAAACAAAAACGTGGGTACCATTGCTTTCGATTGTTACGATCTCCATCGAGATCAGCTCTAATGAATGTGAAGCCGTGCAATCAGGTTTTATTTGTCATTTTTCTTAAAGAATTATAAATTTTTATATATTCATATAAACTAACATATTTGTGTGTGTTTTGTTTATATTATTTTTTATATATTTTAATTATTTTTAATGTTGTATTTGTACCGTATCTTATCTCATATTTTACATATATATTTTAGTGATTTGATTTTAATTCTAAATTTATTTATTTAAAAATTGAATCCTTATATCTATCATATATTAATATAATTAAAATAAATATCATTTTCAAAACTTTAATCTAATTATTCAAAATGTAGCGAGGAACATATTATAGTTTCTCATAAAATTTGGACGAACTATCACAAAGAAAAGTAAGAACAAGGATAAATCTAAATAAATATAAAAATAATATTTTATATAAAGTTATTGATTATTTATTAATTGGTTTGTAAAATTGATATTTTTTTAATTAATGCTAACAAAAATCAAATATTAAGCACTAAAATAATAGAATTATGAAAAATTATTTGAAAATTAATATACTCAAGTAAATTTAAAATTATATCAATCGCAAAAAAAAAAAAAAAAAAAGACAAAGTAAAACTCCTCAAACAGAGTTAATAAGATGACATGTATCCCATAAAATATATTTAAAAAATAAATAATAAATAATAATGCTTGTATTATCCCACAATCTCGCTTGCGCAATCTTTTTCTACCATCATGTATGAAATAATTATCTACTATTTAATCGTTAAAATAATTTCTCTCTTGTCTAAGTAATAAATGTGCGTGCACGTAAAGTTTAAAAGTAAAAAATTAGACATAAGAAACTAGAGCTAAAAATAATGAAATTAAAATTTTCAAACAATGCATAAATTTCTTTACTGAGCAAAAGAATTTCAAAAATTCAAATATAATATTGCATATGGAAAAAATTTAATAAACAATAAAGTCTCAATAACCAAAAAAAAAAAATCTAACTAAAATAAATAAAAAGGCATAGATTATTTTATCAATAAGAAAAAAGCATAGTACTACATACTTCAAAAAGTAAAATTCACAAACTAATTGCGTGTAACAATTACAATAATTAACCTTTTTCTCCCTATTATTAGCATAGAAAGGAAATTATTAACACAATGATTGATGTCAATGTATCTATTGATTTATTGAAAAAGTATCATAGTAATAATGAATGAGATTTAAACCACGAGTGTTAAATAAGTAACCATGTGAAGCTCAAGGTGAAATTTTACTAAGAAAAAAGGGAATAAAAAATGTTTGGAGGATGATGTAACTAATTTTTAAAAGCTTAGGGACATTTACAAGCTTAAGGAGGGTTAGGGCAATCTTATTTTCAAGTGAAACATATTCTGAAGACCACAATGTATCTTATAAAGAATAATTGCACTGTCTTACATCTTCGAGCATCATAGACTACAGTGTACTTTTATGATGTAAATATGTAAGCTGCGAGGTTAAGTTAACGAGGACTTTAGTTTATATTTTATATTTTACATAAGCCTATCTCTGATTTTCCCTCTACATTCTATTTTCTATCTCTTTCCTTTACTTGGTTTACATCATTTACTTTCACAGTCACTATGTCAAACCCAATAACTAAATTACCAAGGAAATTTAGCACATGTAAGATCAACAATGAAATAAATGTAGAATGAGAAAATAAGTAAAACAATTTATAATGCATATAGATTTCTGAACCAAAGAAATCCACGCAAAAATAGGTTAAATTTCTTTCAATCCTCGAATTTTACATACATTTGACTTCTCGTGAATTCACAAATCAGTTAATTGAATTACAACAGAAAAGCAGCGGGACTCACTCTGATTTAGCTTTTACATCTTCTTTCTCCTCTGTTATTGGCTTGACCACCAACTGAAAAGTCCATACTGCCAACAGAGTTGCCTCTATTGGAGCAAGCCAGTATACAAGTATATGCTCCTTCGTGATATGATCTCCACGAGCATAAGCCCATCCCATCACCTAGATGATTTTGAAGTGTTTGCTCCATTACATTTGCTATTGAACACATCGGGACTTAAAAAAAAAAAAAAGTTAATGATTTTAGGTACTTACAGAGGCAGGGTTCATACATCCACCGGTGAGATCAGATCCAAGAATATGAAGAGCTAACTTGGAGACACTTGCAATCCATGTCTTCATGAAGAAACTACCAGGGATCTTTCTAGCAAGTCCAAGTGAGATGATGACAATCGCAAACGTCAAGAATCCTTCAGTTAATGCACCTCGGTGGATGTCAATATTCAAACGAGGCCCAAATCCAATTTCAGGAAAGGTCTGAATAATCAGCCGAACTCCAGTAATAGATCCGATTACCTGAAGGAAAAGTAAGAGGGAGAAGAAAAAGGACACTAATTAGAATAACAATACCTCGACCCAAAGAAAGCATAAAAAAAGAAAAAGCTGTCTTTTACATTAGGGAAGATGCAAATTTGAGATCACACATAGCTTTGGAAAATACTTGGATCAACCCAAACATTAGGATGAAAATGTTAGATGTTCATGAGAACTGTAACCTCAGGGTCATCATCAGTCTCGAGAACTCAAAGCTCAGGGTCATCAATGAAAAAACAAAGCGAAAGAAATTTGTGAAAATGCAACAAGAAATGGATCCATTGCAATATCAATTATTTTCGTTTTCTATGCTCATGCTTTGTAAGAACTCTCGGTTTTATTTTTTCTCTACAGATATAAATCTTCTCTTTAGACCCTGTGTATACCGTGTTACAAGACCTGTCTTATAGAAAAACCTATCCTAACAGAATAATGTACTAAGTAGAGCTAAAATGCAAGGAAAAATTCTTTGATGGACCAGTAACATTCAGAATATGTTGCTATACAACCAGATTTTGTTTCCATCTTCTATCACTATTTATGTTTATATTCTTGGACTGGAGGGAAAGAATCATATAGGAAGACAACTAAATGTTTAAACAGAGAGTGATGAACAAAAAATAAAAGTTAAAACAAAAGAAACCAGTCAGAAGTGAATCAGATACCCAACCAACCAAAATATCTTTAATAAGAAAGAGGAATAAACCCATAAGACAAGAAAATATACTATACCAAGAAAATAAAAATCCAGAATCCCTTTTTGGAGAGTTGCTTTATTGCTGCAATACTCAGTCATAATACTTAGGCTGTTCTTCCATTTAAAAGCAAATGAATATTTTTAGAATACACAGATAGCAAGCATGGAAAACCGGGGAGGGGCAGTTTGCTATCATCATGGATATGTTACAGAACTAAATGGCCTCCAATTATTAAATTATCCTGCTTAGAACACTATCAGGCTGATGATAGGCAAGACTTGATATTGCAAGTCTTTCTTTCTATGCCACAATATTTCCTAATAGGGTTCATAATTGAAGTCCTCATCCTCCATACAGTTGTAAATGATTATAAAAGCACTCTCCTATATTTCCAAAAAATCGAATCCATCATGCCTTTCAAAAATATGCTTGTAGCTCCTTTCTACTGGCAATTTCTTCCATCCATGCATCTTCCATAGAAACATTGATAAGATAACACAATAGCCTCAAGAAATGATGAGACAACTAATTTCGACATACCATTCTGTACAACAAGGACTATTTAAAGAATGAGAGACATAAATTGTGGAGTTATCCAGCAAATCGAAATCCATGTTAGTTTGGCATGAACAAAAAACATTATAGTCCCAAGTTTGCAAGTAAAAAATAAATTGATACAGGCATGAGATGGATGGTAGTGACGGAGGATTCAAACAAGAGTGTCATGCCAAAGAAAGAAGTGTCTAAATTAAGATTTAGACAAGCCACTTAAGGAAATCTTAAGGACATAGTGATCCATCAATCAAATATCAAGCACAATTTAAAGGGGTATAATATCCCCCAATATAATTGACAAATGTGGATTAAGCAATAAAACACGCATTCTACTAGGATTACTGTATTCCCACCCCAACCTATTGATGCCATGAATAATCTAGGGATTCATAAGCCGTTCACCATTTATATCCAAGGAAACCAAAGAATACCACTAAACTTGGCATTGCATAACCATTGGAGGCCTTCACAAAATCAATAAATTTTTTTTTTAAAAAAAAAAAAAAAAAGAAGCAAAAGCAAAAAGAAGTCACCTGGGCAGGGATTCTGGCCCCAACAGTGAAAAGAAATTGGCTGAAATCCCCAGAAATAGCAGAAGAGAAAACGGTCAAAGGATTGTAAGCGCCACCATTGGTAATCTTACCCAAGAACGCAAAGAAGAACATGTTGATAACGGACAAAGCACCTTTCACGAATTCGGCCTTTTGTTGGTGACCCATCCCTAAACCCTCCATCACAAACATCTTTATCAAGCTACCAGACCATACCCACATGAAGGAGATAATAAAATCGCATAAAATCAGACGAACCTTGCCCATCTCTTTCAGCTTGTCATTAACAAGTCCGATTCTGTCTTTTCCAGATTTAGTTCATCTTATTCCACCAATTCCTCTTTCATCCATCCAATCTTTCCACAACTCCCATTCAACAGGGTCTGCGAAAGCTGACAAATTTATCGAAACACGGGGTTAGCAACGAACTTTCATGGAAATTTCTGCGGTAAATTCTTATGGTGAGCTTTCTGAGGTCACACACCGCGTTACCATTTAACCGGTTAGAAACGAATACAAGACAAAATTTGACTTCAAACAAATTTTAAATTTATGGAAACATTTGCACATTATTATATGTATAATTAAATATTCTTATTTTTAGAGAGAAGGTCATAGGACGAATGATAAAAATTATAAATGCTAAATATAAAATTTTAAATTTATTGAATGTTAAGATAATTATATAAATTAATTAATTATTTTATAAATTTATAATTAAATATTAATTTGAAGCAATCAAAAGGTGTTTTGTTTACAATAAAAACAATAATAAAATTATGACAATCAATTACAAGAACAAAGTGATTCTTTTATTATAAAATCTTATACCGTTGATTATCAAATGTATAATATATTCAAATAATATTTAAATAAACTTATAAATTTTTAAAATTGTATTCTTTGATATATTTGTGTTCAAAAAATTTTAAAATACAATTTTGAGAAAATGTTAAGTTGCATTTTATGAAGTATAATAAAAGTAATATATCATACTCTTACTAATCTATGTTTTATATCCATAATATTACTGATATTCATATAATGTTATAAAAGAAGTGACTAATTTAATATCACGAGTTAACAAAAAACCGACTTACTTGGTGAAGTTATACATAAACCAAATTATAATTATAATATAAAATAAAATTAGGGATTTTTAATCTTTTAATTTTTAAAAAGTAAGTATTCACTAAGAAACTATCCATTTCTTAAAAGAATACTCAAATTTTAAAAAGTACCCATTCAAATTTAAATAATTTTTTTAAAAAAATATTTTTCACATTTTTCATTTTTAAAATGACACTGAAATGATTAAAATCTAGTGAGAAGTACTGGTGTGCATCATTTTGACAGTATAGCAAGTGAAGCTAAAAGTCATGGACTAGATGGACCCATAATGGGACCAATTCAAGAGGTCATTGACCTTGATGATCATGTATTCAACAGTCTTTGAGAGGCTCACAAGAGGGATAGAGGTTAAGGGAGGAAACAGAGGATGAGGACAGAGAAAAAAGGTTGATGTAAAGAGAGAATGCCTATTATGTCGATGTTAAATGTCAAAAAAATCACCCTATGGGTAAAATGGACATTTTTGGTGATAAGCTCATAAATCATATATGTTATGCACTTAGTATTCTTAGTTTTTTGTTATGTTTTCTATCTTTATTTTGGTTACATATATTTATTTTTCAATTTCAGATTTAATTTTAGAGAATGAAGTAAAAACATGTTAATGAGAATATTCATGAACTTTAAATATCAAAACTACAAACATGGAAGAAGATATTGAAGTTAAAAAGATCAGATTCTTTGGTAAAAGCTTGATTCTTACACTCTAAAAAACAAGCAGATACTTGTTTAAAAAGCATTAGAATTGGTCAACTAAATTTGTTTTGAATATAATATCTATATTTCTTACTTTGAATAATATTCTTAAACTTAGGGTTTTTAGCCACAATAAATAGAGACTTAGCCATGGCATTCAAGGGAGAAAAAAAATCACAATTAAAAAGAAGTTAAGAGCATAATAAGGAGAACCAGAACGAAAAAAAGAAGAAAACAAGGAAAAGACTAAGAGGATAAAAAGGAGATAATAACCAGCCACCATATCTGAGTTTTTTGGTTCTCTCTTTCTTTTGTTTTTCTTTCATTCTTGCTAGAATTTTCTTACAAATCTATTATTGAATACATCAAATATGTGTAACTTTTTTTTGGTGGTTAAAGGTAATTTTAAAGTAGACATGACTTTGTAATTGATTTTCAGAATTATTCAACAATTATCTATTGAAATTGCTTATGTTCTTCCATTAAAATTGTTTATGATTCTTATCTTGATTTATTTAGGTTCGTAACTAAATAGACATTGATAATTATTATTGCTAGATTAGGAATCTTGATCCCTTGTCTTGTTTTCTTATTCATTAATAGCAGTTTGTGATCAATGATTATGGTCAAGTTTTTATTAATTGCGATATAAAACATAACTTAAGTTAAATAATCCGAGCTTGTGTGTTTATTGTTTAGATCAACTTATCTTTCTTATCTTAAAGCTTCTATTAAATTAAATCTAGGGAGCTCATTTTAGGTTATTTAATAGTTAGGTATTAAATAGAAAGGTTGTTCTATTTAATGATAAACTAAGGAAAGAATGGGGTAGTAGAGCTTGTTGCTATCTATGGCTGGTACTTTCAAGAGATAATTGGAGATTATTTTGATATTGATTTATAGTTTATGTTTAGAGGTGGTGAATAATTCCTTAGCCATACTTTTTATAATTATTGTTACTTGTTGATATATGTTTTCTTAAAACTTAGTTTTACTTTTATGTTTATTATTTTATTTGCATCTCAATACAATTAACTCCCATCACAGTTTAGTTTATCTTTTTAATTTGTTTGGTCATATTAGATTAGAATTTTGCATAAATAACTTATAAATTGAGAACAATCTCTATGGATATAACCCTTACTTACTATACACAATAACAACCATCATTTAATGCAAGGATTTAAGAAATATATTATTTAGTGTATTATCATGTCATTTTGTAACGACGTTAAGTCCATTATAAACAAAATGAAAGCACGAGAGAGATAAGATCAGTTTTTAAAACATATGAGGCTAAATATTATTAGCCCTAAAAAATAAGGCTTTCTTTGTACTTTATCCTATTATGAAAAAGTGATTGAATTGATATCATAAGTTAACCAGATATCAACTCAGTTAATAAAATACAAAAAAGTTAAAATAATACAATAAATAAATGAAAATGTATTATAAAAGTAATTTAATAACTTTCTAACTATTTTTTTTAATAAAACAAGACTCACTTACACAAAAGTCACTCGCGTAACTAAAAAATAATCACTTTCAAAACTTTAGAACTACCTAATACCCACACTTGTTTTTCCTTTCTAGGGAAATTTTTGTTTTATTATTTTTCTCTCAATACATTCAAAACTTTTTAATCCTCCATGACAATTTCTTTTTGTTGTCACATAAGCATACTTCTTTTTTTGTCTTGAAGAGTAGTTTGCTTTTTGTTGATACTAAGGTATATTGTTTTTTTTTCCCATTGAATCAATACTCTCTATCTCTCTTTATATATATTTCGTTTTTTCAAATGTTTATCTTTGCATGTAAATTAATGTAACTTTGTTGTAAAGAATACTTATTTAAAATTTTTATGGTAAAAGTATCAAAATTTGATCAATATACCGGTTTTAAATATGTGTAAAGTTAAGGGATTTATGAACTTTATTTTTTCACAAATTGATTATTAGTTCAGTTGTGTTTAAGGGTTCAATATAAAGTACCATTGTGATTTGCTTTTATGAAATTGATAGCTCATTTTTAGCTTTGCATTTTGATAATGATGTTGCATTTCATTAATTATGTTTTCTTAATGTTCCAGAATGCACGAAAATGTGGTAATTGTTTTGCATGACTTAAATGAATTTCCAGAGCCATTACAACCATAGCATTGCAAATCTTACTTTTGCCCTTACCCTCCATGCCTACTACAGATTATTAATTTTAAAGCTATTTCAAATAAGATTGAATATATAATCTCTCTGCTAGTAATTAGTTCTACCACCATATTAGTATTCTTTTAGAATATAGTATTGAATATATATATATATATATATATATATATACATGTATATGGGGTTATTACTTAAATATAGAATGTATGCATTTTCTTATCAATTTTATGTAACTTTGATTTTTGCATGACAATTAAATCAATTCCTAAATTATTATTCTTTTGTACATACAACATTTTTAATATTGTATTATTTATAATTTCCATCTTAAATTTTATTTTTAATATGATGTAAGTATTAGAATTATACTTAAAATCAAATAAACTTTACTTTGATAAAAAAAAAAATTATTTAGCACATGCACACACATGTATCCTATCACAAGTTATATATAAAGTATGTGACTGAGTTAGTGTCACGAGTAAAGTTACATTTAGTTAAAAAAATTACCTAAAAGCCAAAATAAAATTAAAACAATAAAATAAAAATTAATAATCTTTTGATCTTTTAATTTATTTCACATATAATTTTTTAAAATTAAAAAATTATCCACTTTCATAAAAAATTATCCATACATACTAAAAAACTACCAAGTAATTTTTTTAAAAGTGCTTAGTTTTTGGGCTTTTTTTTATTAATATTATAACTTTTTTAAATCCATAATTAGTTAGGGTGAAAAATTATTTTTAGAAATAGTCTAATTTTGATATGTAGAAGAGAAAATGTTATCCCTTTATATAAAGGAAGTTGCCTTTTCTTTATATATATATATATATATATATATATATATATATGTATTTATGGGAAGCCATCCTCATCCCTTTTTATTTTATAAATTAGAAATATATAAAAAATATATTATATAAATTATGTCAAATTTATAAATAAATATATAACGTATATATATAAACAAAGAGGTGACTTCCCTTTCACGTACATTACAAGGGAGAGGCTTATTTTCCAACGAAAAAATTTGTTGAAAAGACATTTGTCGATGGAAATTCTATCACTAAAAATCCATCATTTTAAATCAAGTCACTGATAATATTTACATCAGCAGTATACTTTCCATTGAAAATAAATATTTCCAATGAATTTTTCCATCAGAAATAAGTACTTTCAATAAAATATTTCTATCCTCGAAATTTTTAGTGACTGAAAAAATCAATCAAAAATAATTTACAGAGATGGAATATGTTCGTTGGAAATAAATATTTGCAACAAAAATAAATATTCCATCATTGAAAATGTTTTTAATTTTTATTAAATTTATTATTAAATTTTTATTTAATATTTAAATGTTTTTAAGTTAAATAATTAATTTTAAAATAAATATAAATTGCATTTATTGTAATAAAGATATAAAATTTAAATATATAAAAAATAAATAAATTTAAATTAAATAAGTTGATAATATATTAAAAATAAATAAAAGTATATGTACAAATTTGTATTAAAAATACAAAAAAAAAAATAAATAACAGAAAGTTGTTGCTACTAGAGCTAGTATTCCATCCATTTAAGAGCTAGTGAAGCACCTACTGCTTCTCCTGGATCTGCCCAATTGTGAAATTTGTATGCTATAGTTGCTCCTGTGTCACCTTCATTTGCTGCTGCAGTGGGAAAATTTGCTACTCTTGATTCTCTTGTTGCTACAATATTGTGAACAGAACTTGCTGAATTTAATTGAGTTTAACAATTGTCCATCTTTTCATATAGACCAAGTCCATCCAGGTGGTTGGTCTGTAGTGATGCTTATTAAACAATGGCAGGAGTGGTTTAGAGTGTCGTTCTCAGCATTCAACATTGGTGATCACCTACCAGATGAAAAATTTGGCATGCCTTCGGCTTGTTTCCAAACCCATATACATGTGTTCTAGTTGTCTCCATGCCTCCAATAGCTTGAGACCAACTAGGGTCGAACTCAAAATACGTTGACTGATTATCCCTTAATCACTACTGCAAATTTGCTGGAAAAACAATGGCAACTACTAATTAATATTTAATGCAAAATATTAGCATTTATAAATGTATAATAGTTTTATCACTTAGATTGATAGTATGAGACTTTCGTCAACAAAGTTTCCAGTATCTCGGGCATGTTGGTAAGTTTGAGTGAAGACTTCAAAAAATGTCGACTTACACTACAGCTGTTGTACTACAATGAAAATGATTGATATTTAATTCAAACTTACTCATATAACATAATTAATTAGGAAATTCTTATTTAATAAAATTTTTATTATTAAAAAATAGTTTATTTTTTACTTACCATCTTTTGTTGATTCACCAAAAAATAAAGTGACCCCCAGTGTGTTTGGTGGTGGAACCTTCCTTCTTTGTCTTCTGGTTCGTTAATGCCTTAGCAGATTTTGCTTTTCAAGCATTTGAACTCCAGGGGTTAATAAGCTAGTCTTATATAGGAACTGTGATCCAATCGATTGGTAACCTTTGTAGTCCTTAATGTAGTAAATTTGGAAGATTTTTAAAGCATTATTGCACTCAATGTTCATCATATCCTTAAGCTATTCCTTTCCAATGGCCTTGAATAACCGCCATACCAAAGGTCTTTGTTCTGTAGGCCACTAACATTTACCCTACATTGAAAAGTTGTCATTAATGCATAACAAATATCTATGATAACCAAAATTTATTAAAATGTTAAGTATTTACTACTTTTAGTTTAAAATTTACCTCGAACATAGTAAACATATGGTTCTTCGTCATAGCAAAGATATTCTTTTAAGTCAGCCACGGTATACTATAATGCTGCCTAATCAATTCAGCAATAGTGGTCTTTACAATTGCCTCAATGAAAGTCCTACAACAAAATGAGATAATTTTCAAGATATAATAATTAGTCTTAGTTAATTTATTGCGAGAAATTTTTTATTAAACTTATATATTTTTTAATATTATAAGTGGAAACCTATTAGCAGAATTAGCTACGGACAACAATGTCTTCATCGAACCTCTACCCCATCTCCTCAATGCAATCGATGAACCATTTACCTCAGGTTGAGGAGTAGCGACAGGATCAGTCGCCTTAGCTATCACTGTAGGTAGCGACATATCAGTAGGGCATGATCGACCCTCATCCATCTTAATGTTTGGGAGATTAGATGAAAAATACTAATCAATGTCATCTCCCAATAATGGTGGCATCACAACGCAAAGTGATGCGGAACCCCAAGGCTAAAGAACCCGAAACCCCTTAAACACACACTTTGACAAGAACATGAACAAGAAGAAATTCCCAACCCTAATGAACCCCCAATCAATT
>JBBYHL010055875.1:17982-27998 GCA_038381835.1 Adansonia madagascariensis | reverse complement strand
TTTTGGCAAAAGGTACCAGTGCCTGAACTTGGAGTTGAAGGTATTTTTAGAAAATATTGTAGACAAAATAGGCTTATTCCTATACTTAAAGTTTAAGTGATCTTCAAGAAGTTGTATACAAAATGAGCCTATTCCTATACTTGGAGTCGAAGGCATATTTAGAAAATGTTATGGACAAAATGAGCTTGATCTTATGCTTAGAGTAGAAGGCCTCTTCAGAAAAAATTGTAGACAAAATTAGCCTACTCTTATACTTGGAGTTAAAGGTTTAAATTGTTAAAAGGCTATCTTATGTTTACCTCACAAAATCCTTCTTTAAATCTTGACTTTAAGAGACTAAGAACTATTTTATTTTTCTTGAAAAGTCACCAAATAATGAATTAGTGTTCATCAATTCAAAGACACAACTTTATGCGGCTGAAGAAAAGTTAACATTTCATTACTTGAAGCATATTTAGATACTCCTCTTGAAATTATGAGAAGTATCATAATTCATCTAAATTCCAAGAATTACAAAATAGGACCACCTTCTTATTCTAACTTGGAAAAAGATTTACTCGTTCAAAAGCTATGGAAATTTCAAAATGATTTCAACCATCAATTTTTTAATATCGAGGATAATGGACATGCCATCTTCATCTTTCAATGTTAAGCTTTCTCATGATAGATGATCACCATTTGGGGCATTTTTTTATGGAATGAGGAAATGAATTTAGGTGCACAAATGCGGTGGCACTACTAAAATTTGATTAAAAAATTAGTATAACAAGGTCAAGTTTTATGAAGATCATGTTTGAGTGGATATTTCTTTCATAAGAGTTTCTTGAAAGGCAAACAATCAAGTTATAACATCCTTTTAATCTTCAAACATAATAGCTTGATAGATGTTAAACTAATGCTTGTAATCACAAGTCTTAGAGAGTTAATTCAAAAGGTCTTTGGTAAGCATTTAACTTTAAGTAGGATACAAGGACTTTGAAAGGTTATCTTAAAAAAAAATATATGGGCATTCAACTTAACCTGTTGTTGATGTCATGAATTTTTGAAGGCTTTAGGCGAGTGAATTAGCATGGATGAATTCTTTTCAATTGGTGGCTACTTTCGTCAGTTTAGGAGCAATTCCAAAGCCTTTAGGTTTGTTTTATACTACCATTTTTAGATTTTCACCCTAAAACTTTATCCATTTTCTTTTTTTTCCTTTTTTTCCTTCTTATTTTTGTTTTCTCAATTGATTGCTTCATTGTATTTTTAAGGACTCAAAAATCATCCAAAAAGATGAAATTTTTAAGAGCTTCCCAAGAATGACTTGACAACTCAAAGAGCTATATTTGATCAAAATAGACTTTGTAGGTACATAACGTAGGCCATGGTTCATGGTTTAGAAAAAAAGGCTAGATATGCCTAAATCAAGTGTTTTAATGCAATTGAATCAATGATTATTTCTCTTTAAAAGGAATTTGATCTGACATGTCTTTCAAGATAAACATACATCTTTGTTTCTTCATCTTTTTCTACCTTTTCATGTTTCTTTGTTTCTCTTCATTTCTTTGTTTATATTACTTTCTTCATTTTTCACTTTAAAGGAATTTGAAATTGAACTTTGATTGGTCTTTATTTTGAAAGAACTTAAGATTTGAACTTCAATCAGCTTCAAAATTTGCCTTATGACCACTAACTTGTTTTTCTTGTAATTTTAGAATGAAATTTGCTCCTTATAATCTTAAAACTTTACTTCACGTTGCTGCCGATATAGATGGTGATCCTTGATTAAGGTTTTAGACGAAATAAATTATTAAGCTTAAAGAGGATTATAAAAGGTAGAATTTTTTATATTTTTGAAAGGATAGTGAAAGATAGCCATTTGTCATTTTAAACAAAGCTATTTGAATTATCAAACTTTTCAACTAGGAGAATGGATAGTTTTCTATTTGAAATCATTTTGAGACCTTGATATCATCATATTGCACTTAATTTTAAAAAAAAAATTCTTCTTCTATTTTTTTCTTTTTTTTGTTTAATATTTAGGCTTGATGTATGCCCCTTGAAATTATCAGCTCTATAGCCACCAATGTATCTTGGTTCTAGTTGAGCCTTTAAGAAATTAAATTGGCGTGGGAAAATCTTGAATCTTATATCTTATTTATTAGGCATTAGATTGCAAAGATTTTATTCCAGGGGAAAGGTGTTTTTGGCTCATGTTTACTCTCTTTCTTCCCAAATTAAGGATTTAGGGAAGTGTCATGGAAGTTGTGGTGAAAGTTTATCCAAATGAATTTGAAAGATTTCAGGATACCATCAATATTTTAGCAAATGTCAAACTATTAATCTCTAAATATTTTAAGAGTATAACTTGTTTGTTTGACCTTCAAAGAATCCAAAAAAGGAACATTTGGGTGTGAAAGGTCTATGGTTGAAAGCCTAGGACAATCATATACAAATGGAAGTGAAGGATCCCTTTGAGAGAGTTTAATCTAATGATGATCACCTATCAAGGAAGAATTTTCAATGTTCTCATTAACTTAATACTAAAATCATTATTAACAAAATTCATGGCCTATGATAGAATGTACAATATTCATTCATTTCAAAATTCATAGTTTTTGAAAGAAAAGGTACAGAGTCTTAAAATAAAGATAGAAACTACTCGCATTGGCATAGTATAATAAAGTTGATGACTTTCAAGCCAATCGTCATAGATAGGCATTGACCAGCTTCTAGAATTTTGATAGGTTAGCACCTTAAGAGCTTATAATTTGCTCTTAAATGCATTGCAGCATTCTGTAAAATGGCCTTTTACCCCTTAGTAATACTCGCATCTAGTGCTCAAATTGTACCAAGTAAGGAGGTCATCTGGGCTTTGCTGGGACAACAGAGATCATCTAACTCTGAATGAGCAAAAAAAAGAGCTCAGTATAGGAAATCATTGGGCCATGATATAGCTTTATCCTCTCTTTTTTTCACTTTTAAAAATCGCTTGAACTATTACTCTGGTCTTTTCATCTTTTAGCACTCTAGATCAAAAAAGTTTGCATAAAAGGTCACAGAATATGGGGATGAACTTACTGAGATCATTGAGTGATGGAAGGTAGGGAGTGAGGTCACAATCCAAATGGATTTCCTTGCTTTTTTTACTTTCAATGGTCATGGCTTCCATTGGCTATGACTCATTAGCATTTATTGATAAGCTAATTTTCATGTTCCATATATGCCACCTATTACCCCTTAGTGATCTTTAGGGTCAATGTGAATATGTGTTATGAAACTGACTCCTACATTTTAAGTACAATGAGGTGGTTGCCTTTCTGCTCCTGATGAGTTGACAATAGTATTAGTATGATATGGAACTATTTGCAAATTTCTTTGGTTAAGGTTTTTCCATAACTTCTTTCTTTTTTTTACTTTCTTGAGTGGTTTGTAGTATTCGATGCTCCCATTTTCCTTTATTATTTTGAACTTGTTCTAACTTGTCCTATTAAGTAGTGTCTTCTTTATCCATCTCATGGTCCCATGTTATTTCACCTTAAATTGAAAATATAATTTAAATTAGTCTATGTGAATATGCATATGTCTTATCAACATTAATTTTTATTATCATCCTTTTATGGACATCAATGAATGGAAAATTGATATATGGATTAATGAATGAATAAATGAATGAACAAATGAATGAATGAATGAGTGAACATAGTAGAATTTAATGACATAGATTGGATGCCTAGTAATTGGCTAAGTGTCTGACATTGAGATTATTATAGAGACAAGAATTTGAGGAATTCAAGTCGTGATTCAACGCCATTATTTCATTAACCAAAACTCTCTGATTTATTCATTCATTGTTGGGGTGTAAAACTATATTTACTATATTCAAAAGAAAACCCCACAATAGAACTGCTCTTGTAAACACTTTATTTTTCTAGTTGTGTTAATGCTTCTAGGGAATCCTTGCAAATACTGATCATTCTTTTCAACCTTATATTTACAAAACTAGAAAGTAGCCAAAAGATTATCTCCATGATCACTTCATTGCCTTTTAGCATTTTAATGCCTTCAGTAAAACGATGGGATTTTAGCAGTAACATTTGACCTTGGCTTGACCTGTATTACATTGGCATTAAGTAGTTTTTAAACTTTTCTCTTGAATGCATGACATTTATCTATAGAAGTTCCTTGTAACCTTGCATGATATTCGCAATGTGCATTAATGTCATACCCTTTAGGATAAAGGATTCATAAAGAAGAATGTGCTCAGGAACAACAAGCTAATTCTAGAACAAAAGAAAGTACAATTCTTTATAGGACAGTGGGATTGAATCAAATTTGCTTCTTCATGGTCTTTTCTTAGTATAGACACTAGAAGATGATGGGATAGTGCCAGGAAGAAAAATAGGTTTAGAGGGCAAGCTAATTTGCAAAGGTGTGAAATTGGGTGGCTTTACTTCATTGGTGTGAATAGACCAGGGATTGGAATCTTTGTCTAATAATGTACCCGATCCCGTCTCTGGTCTTCAAATGTCAAAGGTTGAGTTAAAAGTATTGGTGGCTCTTGGGAATCACCTAGAAGATCTCTAATGATTTTTGTCAAGTTGAACAATTGTTTATTTATCACTGGATCTTATGTCCTATTCGTTTAACTATTTCTTTCAAGGTATTTATTCCTGCTTCCAATCGATTTTATAGACTAATTTTTTGGATTCATTAAAGATAAGGATCTCCTAGGCAAAATTCCTTTTTCATTCCATATAGACCTTTGACCATTTTTACTAGTCTATTGAGTAGACTTTTCATTCCACGGACTTCATGACCAAACTCTTCTTAAATGGAATTTAACGTGCTGATTCTTGCTTTTAAATTATCATCTTGTCTTGATCCTTAGAATGCAATTAATGAAATGAATTAGCACATCATGGAAATTATGAATGCATGAATATATAAATATATGCAGATGTGAACTTTACAAATGTAAAATATTTGAATGAATTTACAAGTATTCATGGGATATGGATGTCGTGAAAAAATTAAAAAGGAAAAATCATAACATTATCTTTTCTTTTTTCTTTAGCAAACCTGAAAGCTTCAAAATTTTGATTAATCTAATTTTGATTTTGGTTTTTTTCTCTTTCTCTTCTTTTTCCTTTTCTTTTTTTGGTTTTTTTTTTTACTTTTTTTTCAAAAAGAGAGGTTTATGCTTTTTCTTCTTTCTTTTTTTTTACTTAAGAAATAATCCATGAAGTCTATTTTTTGCTCATAGAAATTTTTATTAAAAACGAAATAGCAACTACCAAAAATTGCTCTAAGAAAAATCATTACAATATGGCAAATTAAGGTGAGAAATAAATAAAATAAAAATAAAATTTATCATAGAAACACAATGCACATTTATAGCTATCAAGAAAATCAAATTATAAGAGTAAAAGGTTAGGAAGTGTTCCCTCATGTGTACCAGATTTAGTAACCTCTGAAATTGAGTATGGTTGTAACTAGGTGGGGCCCTTACCATTCATTACATAAAGTTTAAGTTGGATATCTAAATAGGTTCTTGAATTGATCCTCAAGCTTGAAATGAACTAATGAGGTACCTTAATCCTTAGCCATCGTGAGTTCATGTTGGAGAAGGTTCAATTTGAGTAGGAGTATCATCCATGCTCATAACAAGGCTAACACCCTAGGGAGGCATAGGAATTTACACCTGACACGTTTTTAATGAGCCCAAATAGCGCTAACACCTCAAAAGGTAGAGTTATTTCACCCCTTCCTTAAATATTTAGTAACTTATGCCCCTTTTTATGCTTGAAGGAGAATCTAAGGAATGCATATGTACAAGGTGTGCAGGGAAATGAACAAACGCTTTATGACTTGACTCTTTCAAAAATAATAAAAATCCTATCCCAAATGCCCTACAAAAATAAAGGTACAAAGGAAATATAGGAAATTTTAGGGTAGCAAGTAATCAAATTACAAAATTTATAAAATATCTTATAAACATGGAAGCAGAAACATAACAATAAAGATAATCCAAGACTCTTTAAACAAGATCATCTTGCTTAATCTTAACTAGCTTTTAAGATCAAGAAACCTAAAGATCTATTCAAGATTCAAGCATGCCTCAATCTTAAGAAGTCTTTTAGCAATGCCATGACTCAATTATAAAAAAAAATCAAGCCCAATTATTGTAAACCAAAGCTATCCAAGTGTTTAGTTTCTAACAGTTATTAACACTGGTGATCCAAAAAGCCTTCAACAAAGAAGAGGCTTTGTTACTGGGAGTCATGCTAGTAGCTTGGATTTTAATAGATCCTCCCTTGTACTTAGAAGACCTTGATTCAAGAAAGAAAATGAGATGTGAAAAACAAATTTTCTCCAAAAATACCATGATTGCACCAACTCCCTTAGAGATTCTAAGGAAATCACAATCTAAGATTTCAAAGGTCTCTTGGATGAATTTCAAAACCTCCATTAAGCTATGGGGGATGTAAAACAAGGGTTTATATAGCCTAGGGTTTAAAATTTTAATTTTTGAGAAATTAAAATTTTGCCTCTAGTTGGTTTGAATTTATTCAAATTGGGCCTAAGTAATCATTACTTGTATTAGGCATATAAATCTAGTCTCAATTTAATTTTTGCTAATCACCCTTATATGTGAGACCCACTATGCCCTTATCATATTGGCAAAAATATAAAATAGCCTCGTCAAGAATATTTTATATTTATAAACCAAGATTAGCTTTTAGCAATGTATCATGGCCACCTAATATGCAAAGAATGTCAATATGGTTTTGACAAGCCCTTTAGTGCTCAATATCTAAGTGTCATAAATATTATTTCATCATATATCCTAGAATTAGCAAAAGCATGGTTCAGTGTCTACTCTTAACATATTCCATATTAGTATGTAACCCCTATGTGCTAACTACATAATCAATATTACCTTGGTTAAGGAATTTGAGTTAACATAGCCAGTTATATGTGAGATAGGTCCCCTCAGATTACTTAAGGTGATGAATCCTCTTTGGACCAATCATTCATCTACCATATGATTCATGTCATACCCAAAACCACCCAACCATAAGCATCCATCTTGTTGGACCTACTCATCATGGAATCAAAGGAGAACACTCCTCATATGAGTGACCTGATGTCACAAGTCTAAGAATCACGTACAATACTAACACATGAGAGTATTTCCATGGAAACTTGAGTGAAAAACCAAATGGAACTCTCATAGCGCTTCATTTTTAGTGAAATTGTTATCATAAAACACCCGTATGATGTCCCCATGAATCTTTATACTTCAATTTATAAGATCAATTGCATGCATCCTATGCATGGAGGCTTACACATGCCAATCTTTATGCATTGTCAATGCCCTATCTCGACAACACGATGACCAAGAATGTTTTTAGACACACAGCTTTAATGGCTAGGGATCTCATAATTGTAACTCTTTACAATTTCCTTACAAAGCCAATGTGTTTCACAGGCTTTATCTACATAAGATATTTAATATAATTATCCAATTAAATCTTATGGATAAAAAGTACCTTTATACCATTAAATAATATAGTGTTTGATTACATGAAATCACTAAATGATAATGCCTTACAAGCCATAATCATTGGCTTGCATGGCTTACACTAACAATCTCCCACTAGTATTAAAGCCAATTGCCTATATGTCTAAGTCTTATACCCTTCATACGACATTCATGTTTCTGTTGGGACAAAACTTTAATGAAAGGATCAACTAAGTGAGATCCACATCCTAAATCTGTTATCTAAGAAGTAGTATTAATAGTTGAATAGTTTAATTAAATCATATGAAGGTTAGCCACCTTCATTCTATTGAGAATACTTTTTAATTTCACATATCAGTCTAAACACTTTAGGCTTCTGGCATCAAGAATGCCTCCTAATATAGTTAATATAAATATCATTATCAATAATGTAATATAAAATGAGTGTATGTTAGTTATTCATGCATTGACTAATAATGAAAAGGTATTAAATCTTTATTGGTCCTCCCACTAATTTTTCAAAATAATATCCCTCACTATTATTCAAAAACCCTTTGAAGGTATTTCTAATGGGCTAAGATCCTTTTGAACATGTTGCAACCTTGAGCAACTTAGCAAATTACAGCAAGCCTAGCTGGGTAAGTAATATAGCTCACCAATTGCATCTCTATGCAACTCCCAGATTAGTTAAATGGCAACTCTTTGCCTAAATATGTCATATACATTTTGCCTATCCATCGCCTCTAACATCATATGGTCATATGTGATAGATCCAAACCATAATATTAGTTGAATAAAACCTATTGCTTATAACTTGCATCATTCAGGTGGAAAGGACCTTGAGTGACTCAACAAATCACCTTTGACAGAACTCAAGTATATTATTTGAATAAAGCATCTTTATCATGTAAAGCATGTGATCAATATCGTATAAGGGATTTTGTTTTATTTATTTTGTCTTTTAATTTAGGTCTCATCATATTTGCATCCATAGCATTTATAATATCAGATAAAATAAATCTACTATCATGCATAGTACTTGGATGATTATGGACTATTATCGAGTGCAATTTCCTTGAGCCATCAAAGGAAATTACTTGGTCAATTCCTAGGTGATTGCATACAAAGTCTTTAAAATCTTTTTGCAATCTCCTAGACTTCATGGCGCCTTCACTTGGATCTCCATCATTGAGTTACAAAATTTTTCCTAACTAACCCTAATTTTACACTTCTATAATCTAATTACATTTGCAATAAAGAAACCTTAAGTTACATTGAAGGGGATTTAGGTGAGAAAAGAATTTTACAACCTTGAGAAAATGGAGACAAGCTAGGTTTCACAAATCCTATTTAAAAAAAAATTTAAACATCCCTAAATAATCAACTATACAAACATATCGGGCCTGGTCCATAATTATCCCATATATCCATAACAATTATTAATATATAAAAAAAGTTTTAAATTCAAGTTACTAATTTTTTTAATGCTTAAATAACTGATTCATATTTAATTTAATTATAAAACTAATTTTCTTACATGATTAACACTTATTCTAATCATATTAGAATAAATCATATTTTAAATAGGTTTAATCATTTATGTTAAATATATTTTTCAATTAATCAAATTAATTGAATTTTAATTCTATGCTTACTATATTACCTAATTTATATCTTAAACAATTTAAGAAAAATAATACTATTGGATAATTAGGTGTTTTATGATATGTAAAAGTTTTTAATTGAAATCAACCTCTCAACGAGGTGTATTGCACCAATCATGCTAACTTTTATCATTTTTACTTATTTTGTAATTTTAATTTAATTTAATTTAATCTGATCATATCAGATTTTAAATTTCAAGAAAATTAAAACTAGAAGTGTCTTACTCCAAGTAAAACTGTTTTTGGCGTAAATCTTAAAAAAATCCTAGTCAAACTAAGACTCTATCCCATGTGTATGGCTATCTTAGCCATCTTACTCCAATTCAAACCCTATTGTCTTCCTCCAACTAAACCTTTGAAAATACAAAAAATTTCTAGAAAATCCTTGCTGCCATTGATGCTTCACCAAGATCCAAGAAAGAAGAAAAGATGTAAGCTTCAAGTATACCTAGTGCACCCGTTTTAGCCCAGAATTTAATTGTCATTTCAACTCTGATTTTAACTTGATTTTTCCTGCAAGTAGTATGAAATTTTCATGACAATTTTCAGGTGGAAAAAACAAGGAAAAGATCACAGCAATGGCTGCCCAAAAAATCAGCCCCATCAAAACAACGAAATAAAGCCAACCTAGTACTAGTCAACACCAAATTATTAATTGATGACTCCAATATAAATTTAATTAACAAAAGTCGTATTTGAATTAATTAAAATTGAATAATAAACATAAATTAGCTTTCTAGAAATTTAAAAATTAGGAAGAAACAATTTTTCTTTAATTATTAAATTCAAGAATGAATCAAGATAGCATTAAAATAACAAAATCTTTAATCAATAACAACTAA
>JBBYHL010055875.1:0-11579 GCA_038381835.1 Adansonia madagascariensis | reverse complement strand
TTGGAATTTCGATTTTAATAGGCGTTCAATCATGCATAGCCCAAATGGTCGATGGTGACTCTAATTGTTGGCTACTTTATAGTGGCCATCTGAGAATAGTTAGATGAGGAATTCCTTCGATAGTCCCCCATATTAAAAGGAAAGAGTACTGATCACTAGGACACTTTTTTATTGAAAATTTTATCACTTTCCTTATATATTAAAGCAGCGCATGCTTCCCACTCTGCAAGGATTTCCTGGGGGCCAGTTACGACAGGCATCAAGATTCACAAAATTACATTTAAGTCCTTAGATCATGGAAAATAACATAAATGACATTAAATACCTGAAATGACATAAAAGTCCTTATGCCATAGAAAATTACTTAAATGACATCAAAACTCACAAAACATTTAAGTCCTTAGATCATGGGAAATGACATAAATGACATTAAAATGCATGAAATAACATATAAGTCCTATAACATGGCAAATTACTAAAATGACCCAAGATGCATGAAATCACATAAATGGTTTAAAATCATACAAATTACTAAAATGACCTTAAGATGCATGGAATTATATAAATGGTCCTAAATCAAGAAAATTTACTAAAATAACCCTAAGATGCATGAAATTGCATATATGGCCTAAATCATTCAAAGTAACTCTAATATCTCTAAAATGATATAATAATTTTTAAATCAAAGAAATGATTTAAATATACCTAAATCCAAGAAATGACATAGTAACCTTTAATATGCATGAAAATAGAAAATGCAAAAAATGGTCTTTAAAAATTTCTATCATCACAATGCACCCATAAACATTTGTTAGTTCAATAAACATACAAGCATGGTATGATACATGATCTTTTGCTCTGAAAACACCATATTATCATGAGCTTACTAAGAGTTACATATATGCATGATGATATTTCCATAACATAATATATTAATGAAAAGTGCATGGATATGTGCGTCAATGATAATAACTTATGAAATTGACATAGAATGCATGGCATATATGATTTTAAAGATAAAATAGCCCATCAAAATGAACATACATAAGTACACTAACATGCATGGTGATATTGCCATAATCATGGTATTTTCATGAAAAAAATGCATAAACGGAGGAATGATGACAATAATGCATGGAAATAACATAAAATGCAAGTATCATACATGAAATAACATATGAGTAGCATAAAGAGCAAAAATAAAGTTACATCATGAAGAAAACTTAAGGAAAATAACATAAAAAACTAGAAAACTTGGCATAAAACATTTAAAAACCAAATTTTCTTGATGGGAAAATGATCTTTATGAAATTTTAAACCAAAATCACCAAATAAAACAAACAAAAGCATTTAAAGATCATTGCTCAAAATTTAGCATTAAACATGGTTTTTACACTTTTGGATCAAATCATTACTTAAACCAAAATTAGAGATCATCAAGCTCATAAAAGGGAAAGAAAAAAAATGCCAGAAAAGAGATAAAACTAGGTAAAAAACACCTTCAAGTAGACTTGGATGATCACTTTTTTTCCCCTTATTTTTCTCTTTCTTTCTCTTTTCTTTATTCTTATTTTCTTTTCTAGTTTTTTCCTAGTTAAGAATGAACTTCCTCTTTTGATTTGGACACCCAAAAGGTTTAAAACCTTTTTTGGCTGATCAGCCATGATCCCCATGCACAGCTATCATTTTTTTGATAACTCACCTAAGCTACCTTATGAACAAACCATCTAACCTCTTAGGTAATTGATCAACGATTGAAATGCTCTTAAATGAGGTATAGTTTTAGTTGAAGTTTATGGACAAACTTAAATGCATGGCTTTAAAGAGAAACCCTATTTAATATAACCATATCTTGCTTTCATGCAAGAAAGAGGTTTTGAATTTAGCGAAACTAGACTTAAAATAGTAAAAAAAACCCCAAACTAGATATCTTTTAGTTCCCATGCATAATTTGAGCATTGATATTATTTATACTAAGCTCATTTAATCTTTAATGGCTTAATCTATATGGAAGGTTCTCATGCCTATGTTTTAATGCAAAAATGTTTGTAAATAACCTCTTGTATGGTTATGAAGTATTCCAAGGCCACTAGAAAGAAGAAATGTAACAAAATTAGGTGAAAAAGCTCATTCATGGTAAAAATTTTCATACAGTATCAATAGATTGGTGTTTGTATCAATATAGGTGCTTTCCTAGAAAAAAATTTGAAATACTTGACACTGTATCAATACAAAACACATTGTATCAATACATTAATGAAATGTATTGATACTAAGTTTAGAACAATCAAAACTCGATGATATATGGATATACTAATGAAATGCATTAGTAAATATTTATGAAATTCATGAAAATGATATTTTTTTAAATATGGTCCCAATATGACATGGGACCTAACAATCATCCCTTTGTTTTATTTTTATTATTTTATTTACTACCTTTCAATTGATCCCTAGGATGTCAAAAATTGGTTAAGGATAAAAGATAGGTATATTTCATTTGAGGTCTTGAGTTGAGCATGGTTTGCTTTAAAAGGGTGTAGACACTCATTATGTTTAGGCCTCTAATTAACTTTTTCTCAATTTTAGGGTTGAATGAAATTTTTTGGGTTAGGATCTTTCAGATGAATTATAAATAATAGAAAGGTCCAACTAAGGATTTGATTAGTTCCCATAAGATTAATTTAATATAATAAAGCATATGAGGTTAATTATCCAATTTAGGGATAAGTGCTAGATTTAGCAAAACTTGGACATAGATTTTAAAAATTTGAGAATGTCAAAAGTTCACCATATACATCTTTTAAGGTAATAAGAGTGTTTATTGATGGCATTTGAGTGAAAAAAGAGACTTGTTTTAGAAGTTGAAATCAAACGTCAATTGTAGGCAAAGTCGACTAAAAAAATTATCTTTTTAACTTGGAGTTAGATTTTTAAATTGGAAAAGTTCTACAACTCGGGTTTCAAAATTAATTACACTGCAATGAAATTGAACATGGACTTTAGGTCAAGAAAGTTTAACCCGAACTGAGTTATGTAAATAACTTAGGAATTGAAAGTGTTAAAAATTTTTAAGGGCTTAATCCGAGACGTTGGGATAGGAAATTTTAGATTTTTTTGGAGAAAGTCATTAGCACATATCTTTACTAGAGGATAGAACATTCAATTGCATGTTTACATAGGCAAATAATCATCAATTGAATGTCACAAAATGTTATACATAGATTAGTGTAGAAAAATGCCTTGGTCGAATTCCAACGTGCGCTAAATGCGCTAAATGCTTATCCATTCATTAAAGGAATTAATGTTATTCCTTTTTAATTTTATTAGGAGGTTAGTTATTAAGCTGACATTACCCTAGCATGATTTAAACTTAAATCACCAACTTCTAGGCTCATAAATAAGGGTGAATATTCACATTTTTGTAACTTTTAAACACTTATAAAATTTTGAAATTCTAGAATATTCATTTATCTCTCAAGCTTTCATCATTTCTAGGAAAAGATCAAGCTTGTAATAAGTATAATTTATTACCTTTCTCTTTGATTTCAATTCAATATCATGATTTTAATGATTGATTCATGCTTATCTATGCTTACAAGTTTTGACCATGTTGTGTCTTTGTGATCTAGTGTTTGCCCATCGTTATTCATGATGATTTCATGTTTTGATCTTGATTTGAGCTACGATTCACTTGACATCTTATTGTTCAAAGCATGATTATATGATATACTGATGAAATTTAGCTTGAATCATGATTAATGAGCTTGATCTAATATTCGAATAAGATGAAATTTTAAGATCTATGATTCAACCAACATGATTTCCTAGGATTTTGATGATTTGATCCAAGTTGAGCTAGTATTTTATGATGTAGAGCTAAAATTAGAGGGTTTTGATGATGAAATCATGATTCATTAGCTAAATAAGTTGTTCGAACATGCTTCGAAGCTTATTCATTAGTTCGAATAGCTTAGATTATATGAATCTTGAATTTAATTGATGCTTCTTTGTATAATCTTACTAACTCGAGATAGTTTAAACTAAAACTTAGGTGAATAAAACTTGAATCTAGTGCTAAATGATGAAATTTTAGATTCTTAAACTTAGAGATGCATTCGAACAGGAGTAAAAGAAAACATTTAGGTTCAACCATGCTAACATCTTAATGTGCTTGAGTGGGCTTTGCATAATTAATCCTTAAATGGTGAAACCTAGATCAACTAAGGTAAGTTAAACTAGGGTATGCTAAAATTAATGCTTAATTGCATGAATTCATAAGCTTACTTATTCAATTGATGAGCTTAAATAATTGAAAGCATGTCTTAATTGTTAATCATGTTAATTGAATTGAATCCAAGCTTTTTTCTGTTGTGCTTAATTGTTGAATAATGAGATTTTGATGAGAAATTGATTCTTAAATGACCATAAGTAACTTAGAAGGATTTAATCATTGTGAATTTTGTGTTTAAAATAGGTTTATGGATGATTAGTTGCTAGAACTATAGGTTAGCATTCTATATGTTTGATAAAATACATTTTAGAGTGTTTAGAATGTGTAAAAATCTTGTTTTCATAAAAAAATCCCCTAAAAGCAAAGCTTGGTTCACTTAATCAATAGGTGAATCAAGGTTTGGTTTTGTTTAATAAGTTCTTAGTGAAAAACTTGGGGACATTAAATAAAATAGCATGAATTAAAGTTCATTTAGAGCAAATAACAATATTTTTTAAGTGTTAAAATATATTTTGTTGAGTTTATACTTGGTAAGCCTTAATGTGATTCATTAAGTGATGATTAGGTAAGTCAGATTGTGTTTTTTAGTGTCACTATAGTTGTTGGTTACAGCACACAAGCGAATGGCATTAGTGTGCCACTCACTTTTTAAGAATAAATAACAATGAACAAAAGCGATAAAAGCAAAGACATTTGAATGACTCTAAAATATATCGCCAATGTCAAAAAATATAGTTCTAAGTCTTGGCACTTAGAGGTCTTCGTTAGTTCCTTATTTATGACATTCATAGAGTATATTTGGTCTCATTGTTGGATGCTAGAAGGTCTAGAAACTTGTTGTAAAAATTTGACAAATGGCTTTATGATCACAAATTGTGTCAGAGTTACTATTGTAGGCTAGCATGTTAGTCTCATAAAAAAACTATTTTGAATAGGTTATAGACCTTAGAAAATTTTGTTTGTATATTTCTTGCAATCCTTATTGATTGGGTTGTTAATAAGCTTTTAAAGCATACAATTTCTTAGTCAGAAGAATAAATTTTTGAATTTATGTTGTTTGTATAGCTCTATTTTAACACCTGTTTGGTAATACAAGTTGTTTTTTATGATGATTACTATTTTTATGTATTTTTAGATAAAATTAGAATGAATAAGCTTTCCAATCATATATGGCTCATCTAGTGGATATTTTTGATGAATCAGGAAAAAAAATTAAAATGTAGATTGGTTAGACATGCTGCACGATGTAGTGGAGTCATATAAAAGTCATATAAAAAAATCACGTGATAGCCAAAATGATTTTTTAGCATTTTTGAGTATTTTTAGATTAAATATAGTGAGTCAGCATTCATATGAATTTTGTTTAATGATTTTATTTGATAGGAAATCTAAAATAAATTTGAAAAGCTTGAAAGATTAAATCTATCATTTTTTTCAAGTTTCTCCATATTTGTAAGGAATTTGAATGCCTCAAAATTGATTTTGAGAATCATGTTTAGTGTGACAATAGGTCTAGGTGTGTCTAATAAAAGATCCTTAGTGGCTCACATTAAAGCTTCCAAGTTGAATTAAATAAACTTGATTTTTAGTTTTGCTTTCAAGGTTCTAATTTTTCAATTTAGTCCATACATACATTTTTTGTGAGTTCTTTTAAATGGAGTCAAATTGGATAAATAATATTGAAAAAAGAGTCAATTTGCAAATATTTTTGGAGTCAAGTGCTTTTATAGAAGTTTTCTTTTATTAAAGATTTTAACTCTAAGTCAGTTGCAAATTCAAGCTAATACTACTAAGTGTTTTGGGATATTTGGTTGATTTTGATAAATAAAAAGGGGATGATGATTGAACACACGTGATTGAAATCGAGAAAACCAAATTCAAATGCGTGTGATTAGTTGATACCAAGTATTAGGCATCACAAAAAGGATCGAGTCTTTACTTGTGGTGTAACTAACTCAGAGCCCAATCTTATAGATCTGTGATATGTGCTGATCGTAAAATCATTCCTTTAGAGTTTTGTAACTCTTTAGTGGATGGCTTTAATAGGTGATGAATCACACCTAGCCAAAAAAGATCGAAGATGACTCCTTAACCTAGTCACTGTTGTATTTTGGTACAAGAGGTTCTGATGAGTGATTCGTCTAACTAATTGGGGCCCTATGATGATTCAAAATGTTGTCTACTCTGATATATTAAGGTTTGGATCTTGACATATTATGATAACTTTTTGGCTATTCAAGTGGGGAAATTTAAAGAGTTAGGCTTCACACTTGTCAAACATTAACAAAGTTCCAATTTTTCTTAGTTTTAGTCAGTTTACAATTATAATCCCCTCAATACTTATCATTGTGATTGTTTAATATATTGATTGATTATTATGATATTATTATATGCACTGCCCATGTTGCAGCATTTAAATAAAAATTCAATGTTGAACTTGCTTATAAAAATAAGCAAAATGTTTGATATAAATCTTGCATGATGAAGTGAGATCCAAGTTTAGATCTTTTCCTAGCACATATTGCTCTAGCATATGCATTAGACTCTCTGTTAAGTACCATGCAGGGGGAGATATAGGACTATTTTAGGATATATGGGTTATTAACCATTGCATGATTAACAATCCATTTGGTTAGCCAAAGCCCTTAGGATTTATTGCACTTATTTTCATGATTTGTTCGTATGAACATTAGCAATTTACTGACCCAAATCAAACCCGTTCTACCAAGCCTGTGATGGGCCTAAGTTTGAGGTGCCTTGAATGTCCTTACTTGGCAAAAGGAACAATATGGGGACCTCATGCATTAAAAGTCATCTTAAATATGCATATAATGAGGCCATGGGAGCCAAATTTAGATAACCATACCCAAAAGTCTCAAAAAACCCAAAGTTTAGGTACAATTGGGAAATGCTTCTAGTCTTTTCTCATTTTATTTCTATTTTGAGTCTAGATCTTGAGTGGTGTTGAATAAACTTCATCACTTAGATATTTATCATCCCATCGATACAAATTTATATTTGGATTTGATTATAACTTGTCATATGGCTATCGGGTTAATGGTTAAAACGTGTTTGGATAATGAAACTGTGATGAGGTGAATAGAAACCTTGAGGTTTTGCATCATGAATGTTATAGTGTCGACAACATTTGAACATATCATTTTGCTATCAGATTAATGGCTAATGATGACAATAGAAGCATCATGATAGCTCAGTTTCAAGAAAAGTGTCCTAAAGGGAATCGATGCCCTAAATTAGGATCATGTGTTGGTGAGGCTAGTCTTTTAGAGCCCAATTATAGATTATATACCCTAATACCTAAATAATGTGTCCTTTCGATTCTAAGAGGTTTTTAGACCATTTAGAATATTTGAGTTATATTGTACATGACTAATTTGAGATTTATTTGCCTTATTTATTTCTTTTGCATACATTTTAGCATCGTCATTAGTGCATATAAAGGCTATTGGTATGAATGGGATAGTGTCCATCCTATAGGACATTCGATGTAGGGGAACATATGGTCCTGATAGAAGAAAAGTACTTCATAGTGAAGGATTGGTTGAAAGAGATTCAAAAGCAACATAATGATGCTTTGAAAGTTAGGTATGTCTTCCCATTTCTAGTTAGAGTTGATATCGAGTTTCAATAAAATGACTTGTTAGATTTACGGATTATATGGGATCAATAGGATAGTACCAAGAAAGATCTATTCATCTGGAAGTATAGGGATATAGCATTATTGGTCTAAATTAGTATAGGGATATTGTGTAGTTTTGGAATCGAAGGGTATCGATGCTTTCCTTTTAATAAAGAGGATATGGTCCTAACAATTGAAGAGCACACCACCTTATTGCATATTGAGTACCATTCTTGATTAGGTGTACATTAAGGAGTCTAATCCACCAACATTAAAAAGATGGTTGGCTAATATCACCGAGAGCTTAATGCTTAGATTAGGGTATACGGATTTCAAAAAGATCAGAGTGATTGTATATTGTGATATAGGTTACGAGATTTGATGGATAATTATCTGAACCCGAAAAAGAAATATTTTTGCATCGACAATTTACTAATTATGCTATTCCCCATGACTCTGGGGCATAATAATGTAGCAGTGGTCAATTTCATTAATGGATAAAGGTATAATATTAACCTGACTATGGTGATTGTAGCTGCGATGATACAGTCCTTGAACATATACAAGAGAAAACCTAAGGTAGATTCCTCGGTTCTATGCAATTACTATAAATATGGATTCATATTTACTTTTACAAAGACATAAAGGCCAATATCTGAAGTACACTAGGTCATTCTCACTGATTACTAATTTCCTGGGAAAAATTAGCTAAAGGGTTATATAAGAATCTGCAAGTGTCCATATTTTGGAACTTAAAAAAGGGTGATGTCACATGTAGAGTGCTATGAATGTTCTCTTGGACTATGCCATATTGATGTAAACACTGACATTGGGTTCTTTTGCTTGGAATCTTAAATTGTATTGGTAATGCTACTTTGCTAGTTTAGAGGTAGTTTAAGTCTTGATGATTCATTCCTCCGACTCATGATCTTGGTAAGTTTGATTTTGCCTAAAGAGGAAATGGTCATATTAAGAGAATGCAAGCTGTGGATGATGAATAAAGTAAGATCTAAAATATATGATTAATATCAGGATGATATGACTTCAACTTATGAGGTTTAATAAAATAAGCGAGTCAATGATGTTGCCTTGTTTTTAGATGAAGATGTGGTTTTTTCAACATAAAAGTCGCTATTCAAGATTCAGTTCATGAAGAAAGAGCTTGAGTAAGAACAGATAACAGTTTTAGTAGAGCTTGCTCAATCAAAGGTCAAAAATGGGCAATTAAAATATAATTAAGCTGTAGGTGAATAGCAATTACAAGAGATCTGTAAGAAAAAAGATGATGTTGAACAAGATATGGAGGAACTGCACCTAGACAACAAACAACACATGCTTATTTTAAACAATGCTAGAGTTATTAAGTTAACCAAAGAGTAGGAATCTAAAGTGTTAAAGCTGAATAAAAAGATAGACTTACAAAGAAGCAAGCTAAAAGAAGTACAAAAAGATAGTCAAGCTTATAGCTATATTATTAATGAGCCAAAAGAAGAATGACTATGCTCTTGATAGATTACAATTTAAAATGATGTCAAGGTGGAATCCAAATCTCTATCAGTATTCAATGTTCCTATCAAGGAAGAAAAGTAGAAGTTGAAAATTGTCTTAGTGGATAGGCAAAACTAGTGTTGATTGAACTTCTTTTATGGAAGTATTTTAGCTATTTTCTATAAATGAACAAATGTGAACTTAGATTTTTTAGATGTAATATTTGGTTTTTGGAAAACTGTTTGTATTAGAGCTATTGCCTTATGCCTTCAACATGTTTGTATAACATTCATGTCATTACATTCATACTGCAAACACCCATTTTGTCATGCCAATTTCTAGGATCTTGGGACTTGATTAGAAGGCATCAAGGGTCATTATTCAGGGCATCACCAAGTTTATTTAGATAAGCGTGGATCAACCATCCATCATTCTTAGCCTAATTAGAGGTTTGAAAAGTTAAATGTGCATAAAATCTGTTTTTGTATGAATGGGTATCGATACACAGCCTCTATGTATTGATACATGGCTACCACATCATCAAAACTCCAAAAATCATTGTTAGTATCGCTATAAAAGACCATGTATCGATATTGCGGCTATGATATTGATATAAAAGGCTTTGATATCGATACCAGGTTATTTCAAAGCAAAAATCATGATTTTTGGCTAAAATGTATCAATAGATTAATAGCAATATTAATATAATTAGTGTGGCATTAGTATAGGCCTTCCAATCTCAAGATTGGAATCGAATTTTTGTTCTTGGTATAAATATAGGCCATTTTGTATTGATATTGGAAGGCAGAATTGTCCTTGTTATCGATACAAAGTTCATTATATCAATATATCAAGGTATTTTTGCTTAGTTCGCGCTATTTTTTAGCCCTTGCATCATTTGCTTAAAAATCTAATTTAAACATGTTTTTGGCATCAAAATTAATAAAAATTCATACTAGGCCTAAACATTGGACTCATGATTAAGTTTTACTGAATGTTTTAGTCCCAAATGGCTTGAAACTAGGACACTTGCATGAAATGCATAGATTGTTTAATGGCAAGTTTAGACTTTCCCCATTTGTAGGTTGTATGCAGTAATCTGCTCCACCACCTTGGCTATCAGAGCTAATGGCAATCCAGTTAACTAGGCATAGTGCCTAGAGCTACCCTTATAGTACATGAGGAAAATTCAAAAATGCCTTTATTTTTGGCTTTTAAACCTTGGTTGACCATGTGCATATAAAAAGCAAAGGGACATACAGCAGACATACACACCTAGCTTTCACATTCTTAGCAATGTTCTCACATTCTCTCTAGACGTCATAGTCTCCAAAACAACCTCAAACACTTCTATTTTTGTAGCGCTCCATAACACCTAAAAAAATACCTCCTAAACATTTTTTAAGCCATTTTTGCTAGTTTTTCCACTTGCCAACTCATAGCAAGTAACAAAAAGCTTTGAAGGCAACATGTTTAGCTTGAAAAAAACCTATTTTTTGGAAAGAAAAGCTGTTAGAGTTATTGTTGGTATATTTTGTTCACTTGATTTTTTTTTTATTTTGTCACCATTTCCATGTGTCTCATCATGTTAGTGACCCCTTTTGTGTAATCACAACCATTTGTAGGCTCCATGCCTTCCCTTTAATGTCTTGTTCATAAGCTTATGATTTTGTCATGTTTTCATGCTTAAAAACCACATCTTTATGTTGCTTATTACTTTGCCCATAGCATAAAAGCATCTTCCTTTATGCTCATATCATATTCCATAATGCCATATATTTTTTAGCATGTTCATACATTTTTTTTACTAAAAATCATGCCTTCATGCTATTATGAAACTTCCATCATATGTTCATGTCATGAAAACACTGTCTTTTACAATCATATTAGGTTTTATGTCTACATTAACTCATTCTAGTATGCCCATGCATAACTCACATTTTTTTTTTTTGCATTTTTGATATGTTTCTTTGGTAAAAATAGCATCGTGTTGATGTTTTAGCATGTTCTTATCATTTGATGCCATGTATGAGTTTGATTAAAAATGTCATCTTGTTTTCTTTATTTGGTGTTTGTTTATTGTAAAAATCTTGTTTTCGAAAACCTCTAAGTTAAGTCCATGTTAGCTCCAATAAATAAAGATTAACTTGATGTTAATGTTTTTATTAATCGATCCTCAAATCTTTGTGAAGAATCAAGCATTTCATGTCTGGATTC
>JBBYHL010055556.1:0-39443 GCA_038381835.1 Adansonia madagascariensis | reverse complement strand
TCCCCTCTATCTTGATCTTTGTAGTTTTTGTTTTGTCATTAACATCATCTTAGTAAACCCTTTTTATGCTTTTATGGACACCCTAGGACTCTTATGCATTTTTTTTTTGTGACTTTGGTTGTGGTAGTTTAGGATCTTGATGTTCTTCTTAGTGCCTTCATGCTGTTTGGTTAACTAAGCATGCTTCTTTGCATTTTCATCACCATAACAACCTCTGTCCATGTGACCTTGCCATGTTCCTTCCATATTCACACCTGTATCTTAACATGTCATATGTATGCTCACACATTTCCTAGCAACTTAATAGGTTCCATGAAATAAAAATGCTTTTTTTTCAGCATGTTCATCCTAAGTATGTTCATGCATCTATCTATCATCTCCACGCATTCTTTTTTTATGCATACATGTTCTCCATGTTCTATATCATGTTTGTGGAACTTTGTGTTTAGATGTTTGTTTGATTGCTAGAAAACATGATTTCAAAGAGTACCCCCAAGTTAGGCATATGCTATCTCCCATACATAGAGAATAACATGGGCTTAAGATTTTTATGAAGTTGGTTTTCCAACCTTGGGGGTAAAGCAAGCATTCAGTTCTGGATTCATGGAAGAATGAGTATAAGAATGCTGGTTTTCAAAAAAATGAAATGAAGTTTTTTGGTTGAAAAATGTGAATCCTTGGTCCTTAGCCAAACACCCTTATGATGGCATGGTCAAGGGGTTGTTTCATCATCCTACACTACTTCAAGATTGTGGAATGAACTCGTGATGCCCATTTCAACCCCTCATCTTGATCATAGATGTTCAAACATCCATGGCCCGAGCTTAACCAAATGAATAACCAAAAATACCAAACAGCGGTCTAGTTTTGAAAAATTATTTAAAAATAAAAAATGATATATCTGGAATGCATTGATATTTTTCCCTTGAAGGGTTTTGAATTACCATTCCAATGATATCTCATTTACTTTCATATCATCTCGGATGAAATAGTTATGATTTTTTGAATCTTCGCTGTCTGGAACCCCTGGATCCAGTGAGCAGTTTATCATTCGGGCTGTTTGGGCCCAACAAACAACATTTTTGAATCCCTTTAATATTTTCCCATAGATTTCATGAAATTCCCTTTACGGAAAGGTATTATTCACATTTCAACGATTCTGGATGAATCCGAAATGATTTTTCAAAGTCCATCAAACCTTTACCCTGTACATGCTGCCAGTGTTGAGACAAGCTGAAGTTCAAAAATTAATTCTACCCAAAAAGTGATTTTCTAGGATTTTTGGAATTTTTTACATTAATCCTCACCGAGTTACCTTTCCAACGGTACCTCGTTTACCCTTGAGGACCTCCGGATGAGCTCAAAATAAATTCAGAAGGAGAAACGATGCAACACTATCCTCTATTTCTAGCCTAATTTTTGAAATGCTCTTATTGAGGCGTTCGAATGCCTCGTGATCTACTCGGCTCATTCCCATGGCCTAAGCCCTTTAGACTAGGACCAAGGCTAAACAAAAGAGGAATATTTTAGGCAAAACTTTGGCTCTCGATTTTTAAAGATTCTCATTTTTCAAAAATATGACCCATTCCTTTTAACATCGAAGATTTTTATTTTCGGGGATACTCTAACCCTACTATTCTGAGGGGATACTCTAACCCCGTTTTTAACTCAAATCCAATATCAAACCTCAATTTTTGGGGACACTCCAACCCCACTACTCCAAGGAGATACTCCAACCCCGCTTTTACCTTAGTATGTCATCAAATTTCACCTTTGGGGATACTCCAACCCCGCTCTCCACATTCCTTCTAAAATTCAAACTTCTTTTTAGGATATCCTCGAGTCACTGAAATTTTTTTCTCCTCAAATTTCCACTGAATCCGACTAAGTCTCAATGTTGTCGTCTTGGCTATTCATCAATAATCGAAGATAACTATGAGATACATTTTGATCACCCCTTTTTTTTTCTTGTGTGTTTTATTTTTGTGTGGATTCATTTATTGCTTTCTTTCCTATCTTACTAATACGTTTCATCTTGTAGGGACCTTGAGCATTCATGTTTTAAAAAAAATTATTTTCAAAATCACAAAACGGTATCTTGTGTCGGTATCTTTCCAGTGTTGGACATGAGATATTTGATTTTTTTTTCAAAAAAAAAACTATTCAGAGATCATTTTCATCAAAAACCCCTATGTTTCTCACCTCTCCGAGGCACATAGGTGATAAATTTTTCATTAAAACCTGGACTCATATCTTTACAAAATTTCATGCATTAGAGGGAATTATATTTAAATAATAATAAAAATAGAACTAAGGAAACCGAGATTTAAGTAAGATATAGTTAGATGGTACCAATTTTTGGGTATTATGGGGGTGCTAACCCTTCCTCACACGTAACCAACTCTCGAACCCAAAATAATGAATCTCTGGTATTATTTTCAATAGGCATCCGATCATGCCTAACTTAAAATGATCGGTGGTGACTCTAAGTTTATGGCCACTTCGTGGTGGCCATCCAAGACTAGTCAGATGAGTGATTTGTCTAGCAGTCCTTTACTCTTTCATGTTAAACATCAAAATATTTTTTAAGTCGAGCACGATTTGGCCCTTCGAATCATCCAAAGTTTGTAAAGGGTGGGCATATGGAACGTCGACAACAAGCATGAAAGATATTCCCACTCAAATTGGATGCTATCGAACATAAACCCGGTGGGTAAGGACTAGGGCACCTCATTAGTTCTTTCCAAACTCAGGATCAATTTGAGAACCTGTTTAGGTGTCCAACCCAAACTTCATGTAATAAATTGTAAAGGCCTTACCTAGTTAAAGCCATACCTAATTCTAGAGGTACCAAATTAGGTACACATGTGGGAATAATTCTAACCTTTTACTCTTATAATTATATTTCCTTGATATCAATAAGCATACATTATTTTTCTATGATAAATTTTATTTTTATTTTTCTTTTTTGCCTTGATTTGCTATTTTGCATTTTTATTTTGGTAGTTGTTATTTCCTTTAAAATGAAAATTCATATGACTAGAAAAAGGGATTTCATAGTCTTTTTTGAGCAAAAAAAAAAAGAAAAGAAGTGAAAGAAGGAAGATAGTGTTAGGATTTTTCATTTTAATTTTCACATTATATCTATATTTCATGGAAATTTGTAAATACATTCACACATTTTTTTCACTTATTTGTTTGTTTATCTTCCATGACATGCTAAATTCATTTTATTTATTATATTTTAAGGATTAAGACATGGATAAAAATTTAGAGGCAAGAATCAGTGCAATAGAGTCCATCCAAGAGGAGTTTAATCATGAAATCTAGGAAACAAAAAACCTGCTCAACAAAATGATAAAGATGGTTAAGATTCTATATGGGACAAAAAAGGAATTTCCCTAAAAGCATCCTTATCCTAAATGGATCTAGAAAATCAGAGTTTGGGATATTAATTAGAAGCACGAGTAAAGGCTTTAAAGGAAATAGTCAGAGGAATAGAAAATGAAATCTGAGAAATGAAGCTACAATTGTTCAAATTGACAAAAATCATCAAATATCTTCTAGATGATCCCCAAGAGCCACCGATCTCTTCAACTTAACCCTTGGCAGTTCAAGATTTAAAGGCTCGATCAAGCATACTACTAGACAAAGATTCCAATCCCTGGTTTATTTACATGATTGAAATAAAGCCACCCACTTCCACACCTATACAAATTAGTTTTCCTGCTAACCTTGCTTGGTTTTCTAACACTACCCTATCATCTTCTGAAGATCATACTAAGACAAAACCATGATTAAAATATCAATTTGATTCGGTTCCACTAACCTATGTTGGAATTATATTCTTTCCTGTTTAAAAATCAACTTGCTGCTCCTGAATATGTTTTTCCATACCAACCCCCTTATCTTAAAAGTTATAACATTGATGGACATTGTGAATACCATACAAGAATATGAGAACATTCAATAGAAACATGCTTCAAAAGCTACTTCATGTTGGCATAATCTGAGTTAAGCTCAAATCGAATGTTGTTTCCAAACTCCAGTCACATTGTTGAAAGCATTGGGCAATGTAAGGATTATGAAGATAACCTTTTGTCTACTAGGTTGGCATTGTTAATATAGGGTTTAAAAAGAATAACTAGAATCTACAAGGATTTTTCAGGAAATTGAAGTGTTTAACTAGTTCTTTTTATTACTTTTTGAATTATGTAAATATATTTTTGTATGCCAACAATGAATAAATTAGAGTTTGGTTAATGAAGCAACAATTCTGAATCATAACTCAAATTCCATAGATTCTTACCTTAACAATAATCTCTATGTCTGATATTTAGCCTATTACTTGACATCCAATTTATCTCGTTAGATGCTGCTCTATTCATTCATTCATTTATCAGTTCATTAATTCATACCTTAATTTTTCCATTCATTGACATGTATAGATGGATGATAATAAAGATTTATGTAAACAGGACATATATTCATGCAAACTAATCTAAGTTTCTTTTTTTTTTTTCATTTCAAGGTAAAGTAACACAAACCACTAAATGAAAAATACCACAAAACAGGAAAAAATGCAAGCATAAATTTTAAGTTTGATGGAACCACCCAAGACAAAGGAACCAGTTTGCCAAAAGTCAAAAGGTATTACCAACATTTCTGTTGAGTATCTAAGGAAGTGACGTAGAAAGACCACCAACCAATATTCAAGATACACAGATGGAAAACACCTAGGATGCGTAACTAAATATGCCTCCACCTAATTCACCACCAACCATTAATATTAATTCTTATGCCATTCTACAAGGGGTAGATGTGAAAATCATTGCCACACAAAAAGAGTCAATAGCTCCTAGCTTTGATGAAAAGAAAGGCATAAGCAGAAGGAAGAAAGGCTAATTAGAGCAGAAATCAAAAAATGAAAGTTACAGCTTCTTGAAAGAAGGTTAAAAGCCATGGAAAAGAATAAGCCCTATAGCAGTATTAATTTGATTATCGTAGTCTAATGCCTAATCTACTCATGCTGCCAAAGTTTAAAATTCTAAAGTTCAAAAAATATGTCCCAAGCTTGAGAGAGGGAGCTTTGAAATGGTACTTCTAATTAGAAAGAAGCCAATTGAGCATATAGAGGGACTTAACTCGAGCATTTTTACAATAATATAAGCATAGGTTGGAAATTGCTTCGGATTGAGAAACCTTCCAAAACATGAGAAAGAATACTAGTGAGAGCTGTGAAGAATATGCCCATAGATGAAGAGACATAGCTTCACATGTTTTAACCACCTCCCATTAATAAAGAAATGTATTATCTGAGTTCACAAATATTTTGTTTGTTTTAGAAAGAATTGAACATGGCATAGAAAGATAGCTTGAATGGAACCAAGAATAGGAAAATAACCTAGGCAAAGTCATGGTTTATCTTAAAATGACTTCCATAACATAAGTGGCTTGGACTGAACCAACACTTGAAGGTAAATTTGGACAGAATTAAAGCTAGAATAAGGTTAAAACTTTAGACAATGACTGGACGAAACCAATGTCTAAGAGTGAAAAACCCAATGATGATGACTTGGTTGAAACCAAAGTCCAAAAGTTTGAAAGTGACTTTGACAAAATCAATGGTCAATTTTTGAAAATTTCCTAGATTGGATTTCGCTTTTACCTTTAATGTTCCTATTTAAAGAATGATGTAGACACTTAATTTTGTTTGGACTCCTTAATTGACTTTTTTCAAGTTTTCATAAATTTGTAGGTATTTTCTTATTCTTGATCTTCTCAAATAGAGCATTAAGGATTAATATGAGATAATACTAAAGGGTTAATTTGATAAGAAAAGGAACTTAGGGTTAGTGGATTAATCTAAGAGAAAGAAGCTAGATTTGAAAGATTAAGACCAAGGCCTTAAAAAGTGAAAGTATGATAAATGTTGGCTAGTTTTCTCCTCTTGAAAAAAATAAAACAATAAATAGAGTGAAAAAAGGCTTGGTTTAAAAGTCAAATAAAAAAGTCAACAAAAAATTAAAAGTCTACAATGAGCAAAGTGATAGTTAAAAGTTAACTAATAAAAAAAATTTTAACTTTCAAATTTTTGGTGTTCCAAAACATAAATATTGAAATTGATTGCACTAATTCAAAATTAAGCATGAAAAGTAGGTCAAGAAAAGGCAATCAAGATCGGTCATGTGGAGACCTTAGAAATTGAATTTTTAGGAGCTTAATGGAAAAGGTCTAAGATAAGAAACTTTATTTTTTAGAGAGAAAGTTATTTAGGATATTTTTATTACAAGAAGTAACTTCCAATTGCATTTATAAATGATCACATCAAGCTCAATTATATGAAAATTGAATTGTACAAAATTAGCATGAATTTCATCACATGGCCAGTTGTATTCTAACATGTGCTATGGCTTGTTTGCAATTTCTTTTATCATGTAAGCGCAAGCAAGTTTTTTCTTATGTGGTGGTTAAAGGCGGCGAGAAAGTTAAGGAATATCTCTAAGGTTACCCAAAGGTGATTAATGATTAGGTGACCACCATTTTTTATAATTACCAAATGATAAGCATCATATTCACACACTACTAGACTACATTAAATAATCTTAATCATAAAGTAAATTTTTAGATTTTCTCTTAAAATTCTTACATTTTTTGAAGACAAATCAAGGAAAGCTAAGGAAAGAAAGCTCAAAAGTAATAACTTTCTCGCTAATCATTTATTATTTTGATTCTAAGCATGATTTGAACTTTAAGTTGATCATTTTAAGCTCAGAGGCATCTGAACGAGCTTACACAATTAGAGATCGAAATTTGGCCATTAGGTTTTTTGTGATATTATGATCCAAGCATGTTAGATCTAGGTTTTCCATGCATATTTGTATTATCTTGCATGATTATATCTTGAATCTCTTTAATCTAAATTTAAATATTGTTTGAAATCATGATAACATGTTCGACTAGTTTGGGTCCATGTAAAATCATATTTGACTAGGCATGTTCATTGAAATCTCTTATGTTCATGCTAAATTTATGTCAAGAAACGTATGATGTGAGCTAGAATTTGATGAATCATGATGAAATATGATGATCAAAATGCTAGGTCTAGGTTCAACTAAGCTCATTTTTCTATAGATCTTGATTTTAGCTCATGATCTTGTTAGGTTTCATGCTCATTGATCTTGATTTATGGTGAATGATATTAGATTAGCATTGATCATATTAGATTTCATTCGATCATGATGATCATGAGCTAGATCTTGTATTTCCTTGTATTTTGTTGATGATTTGTTAGCTTAAATAGTTATGTTTGTGAAAATGTTTAGGTGTTGATGCTCGAAAATGTTTCTATTGAAACAACCTCCAAGTAATAGGTCCTTACTTACTTAATCCATGATTTGGTTAAGGCCTATGTTTTTATCATGATTTTTTATGGAATTCTTGGAGAAAATTACTTACTAAATGTCAAATACATATTGGGTTTGAGCAATGAAAAAAAAATTTCAAAACACTTTCCAACTTGTTTTTACGAGCTTGATTTGTAGTAAGTCTTGTGATAAGCCCTTAGTGGTTGAACTAGGGATTTCTATTGTTGATTAGTTACTATTCAATGTTATTACTAGCACTAATAAGAGGTTGTGATTATTGCAACGTGGGTAGGATATGAATCCTGATCCACAGGACTTAAAGGCGGGTGACACTCATTTCCTATTATTTATTATTTTTTGTGCTTGAGGACCGAGTAGTCAAGAAAAATCTCACTCGACTTAACCCTAAATAGTTGTTACAAAATGACTATTTGTCTTAAAGTTGTCGCTAATCTATTTTGGCTAAGTAAGATTGGTTGCCTACTAAAGTCCATCTTTTGGTAGTTACGAAACCCTCGAAAATGAACTCCAAGGGCTACATTAACCAGGGATCACGTAGAGGGGTTTAAGAGTCAGTTACAATCAGGAGTAAAGATCAATCCCTCTTATGGTGCCCGAAAATTGGTACCTTTGATTACATGTTAATTTAAATCTTGATTTTTATTCAGTTTTAGTACTGGTATTTAATTATAATTCTCGTATTTCAAAATTTTCTTAAGCTAAATTCATTATTCCATTTGAGAAAATCGGGTTTTAAATTCTTAAAATCAAAATGTCATTCATACCCTACCAGATAAAGTTGAAGAAATATGAAGTTTTGTTTCATGAAATTAAAAAAAGAATCCCAATTTTACTAGTTTTGAAAAGGTAACTCGTTATTAAAACCCCTCCCATATGCTAAGAGACATTCCACATGCTATTTTAACTCATAGATATTGCCTTGATTTTCAAAAAAAATTTTGGTTTTGTCAAAAATAATAAAAACTTGTCCTAAGAGCCAGTTTTAACAGAAAGTATGAAACTAGATTTAAAAGACTTAGATTTGAACAAAGAGACCAAAATATCCCCTCAAGTATACTTTTAACATAAAAGTACCTAGGTAACTCTAATAGACTCAGTTTTAAGATAAAATTGCTAAAATGCCCTCTGAAGTATACCTTCGATATGAAAGTATCCTAATAACCCTAAAAAACTTGATAATGTTATGAAATGATTAGCTAATCCCTATGTTAGACCTTTTAGTGGTGAACAAAATCAAGAGGGGTGAAATTGATTTCTCAAAAACTTTTCACAAATTAAAATTTTAATAAAATTAAGAAATCTAAACATTAATATTTGGAATGTAGATTAGTGAATAATAGGAAGATAATTAAAGAGCTACGGAAAGAGAAGCAAACTCAAGTAGTTAGAGAGGTTTGGCCTCAATTGCCTACATCCTCTACCTTGACCTTACCTACCTTAGATATTCCCAATTCACTAACTTGAATAGTCTACCTCTTAAGGACAAGGTATAACCTTTACACTCCCTATCCTTCTAGGATAAGATTGCAACCTCTACCCTCTATTTTATGTGGCTAAGATAGAACCTTTCTACTTTTCAATCGCTAAGTAGAAACCTCTCCTTTTTACTAGGATTTAGGTGTAAACAAATAAAACCTTTAAAGACTAGGTATTTACAAGAGTTTAGGCACAATGGTTGATAATTCTAAAAATAGAATTACAAGGAATACAATAATGAATACAAAGAATTAATCTTATACATAAAGAACTACTTAGAAATATGAAAGAGATGAGAAATTTGACTCTAAGCTTAATCTCTTGGTTCATGCTCTTGTTGGAGGTGTTGGAAAAGCTTATTTATACCTTGATCATGAATATGGTTATTGGGAATGTTTGGTGGAATAATGTAGCCATTGGAGGCTTCATTTGAGTGATCCCAATTCATTCTTGCCAGATTGTACATTTGGGTGTATATCGATACATTACTTATATCCGGACAAAAATATGATTGTTGGAAAAGCCATGTATTGACACCATTTCATGTGTATCGGTATAATTTAAGATATATCTATACATTTTAAGTTTGTATGGATATATTTACATGAAAATCAACTTTAAGGGATTTTTATGGCTTAAAACATTATAAAACTTATCCCAAAAATATTTTATACTAAGGTATGCATTTAAAACATATTTTTGAGTAAGTTAAATGGTAAAAATGATTTTAGCATTTTTCAAAGTGTTTTTCAAAATAATTCATGGAAAAATGCTAACTTGAAAATATTTAAACACAAGCTAACTAAGCTTAAGTTTTAATTATATCAAAACTGAGATTAATTCAAAGCTAATGTAGCTAACACCCTAAAGTGCACCTTTAACATAAAATTATCCTAGAGACTTCAAAGGACTCGATACTAAGACAATGTCATTAAGATGACACTAAGGTATACCTTCAACATGAAAATATCCTTATACCCCAAAAGACTTGATAATATCATGAAATGACCAACCTAGCTTTAAAGCACATCCTCGACATGAAAGTATCTCGATTACCCTGAAGGACTCGATTCTATGGTAATATTATTAAAATACCCCCAAAGTATACCTTCGATGTGAAAGTATCTTGGTAACTCTAAAAGACTCATAATAAAATGAAATGGCAATCATATACTAAATGGGTAACTTAGATGGAAAATACGACCTAAAATACAAAAGTTACAAAAAGGTCCCTAAACTATTCAAAAATGTACCTTGACCCCAAAATGGACTAAAATATTAGAAATATCGCTAAAGTGTCTTAAATACAGTTAATTGGTAATTTAATGTTGAAAATGAAAGGCTTTTACTAAATGGACTATAACCTTTTCTAACCTTTCAATTTACTCCCAACAAAGATTAAAAATGCAAAGCAAACATCAAAACATATAAAAAACACATGGAAATCCACTTAATAATTCTAAATCCTTTATGACCAAGTACTTATAGCCTAAAAGTTTTTCTTTTTATTTTTTACAATTTAGCCTTTAAATTTTCTAAAATTATAAAAAAGCCTTAAAGAAAATAAGAATGCCAAATAAAAACCTAAATGCATCCAAAGGATAGAAAAGTGTCCTAAAATTGGATTAGAAACATTCAGACAAGACAAATTCACCATGCAACAAATTTTTTAAAAATTATAAGTTAGTCCTTAGATTTTCTAAAATTATAAAATGGCCCTAAAAATAAAAGAAACTTTGCAAAATAATATTTTTACCATTCAACCAAGTTAAAAGATTCCTAAATGGGTTTAAAAAATGTAGGAAATTATAGTTTAATCTCTACTAATTTAATATCAATAAAGCAACATATAATTACATCAAAAATTAAAAAGAAAAATTCTAACAATTCCATATCATGTTCAACTAAATCAACAATTAGAAAAAGAAAATATTTTTAATATCATAATTATTGGCATGCATGGCATATAAAATCATCCTAGGTTTCTATCTAACTCAAATTAAATATGGATAAGCAACTTTAAAGAAAACATACGAAATTATGCTAGAGAAAATTTCATCACATGAACTTAAACATTTACATGAACCTAGGAATCCAATAACATCTAAAAATTAGTACCGACTCATATATCAAGATTTAAAATCCTTTCTTGAAAAAAACTTCTAGTAATAACTAAACCAAATGGTGATGGAAAATCACCAAAGCTTTGTTCATTGCTTTCACCTAATCAAATTAGGTTCATAAAGCTCATAACAAGGATTATGAACTCTAGAAATTAAAAGTATGAAAATGAATGTAAATGCTTGATGGAATTATGAAAAATATTCAATGAGAACAAAAAGAATAATTTTTTCTTCTTGAAAACACTTAAAATCCAATTAAAAGACTTAAAAACCAAGATTTTTCCTTTGAGAACTAAGTGAAAATATATCAAAAATACCAAGATGACATGAATGGTATAGAAATTGAAAGAAATTTAATGAAAAAAAATACCTACCTTTAATAAAAAATCATGTGAAATTCCAACTTCAAACATTTAGAAATAGAGTCTACTTTAGAAAACCAAGTTGAAATACTAATAGCCAAGAGGTTTTCCATCAGAGGAAGAAGAAAAACCATGAAAAAAAAAAGAAAGCATCTATCTTATGGAATTGCCATCTATATCATGGCAAAAATGCCAAAATTGTTTTGGTAGAAATTTGTTTGACAACTTGTCATAAACCCTATTGTTTAGCTATGCGTCATGTAAGGTATCCACCAACCTTGTCCCCTTTGACTGACAAATTAATTTTATTTTTAGTTAATTTTTATTTTAATTGAAAAAAATATCTCTACGTAAAAGGAAAAAATTTGATCTAATGGTGCTAAATTAATTTGACAAGCAAAAAATTAATCCAATGGCAAGGAATGTGTTGGAAAATTCAAACTTAATTTTGATTGGTTGGAAAAATTTTGATAGGTCAAAATTTGAATAAAAATGCCATATGTATGTATATATTTTATTAGTTAAAAATAAACAACATTTGATGCAATGGCTATCAACACATTTAACTTAGTCAAAAATTGATCTAATGGTTGGTAATGTGTTGAAAAATTCTAATTTAATTTTGATTGGTTAAAAAAAGGTTGGTTCTGCTACATGGATTTCACTTGGATAAAGAATTACCAAATGGGAAAACACCTAATTAAAAAAATACTAATACCAAAATTGGAGATGGTTGAAATCAAACAAATTTGGTTATAAAAGAAATCTCATTAGAACTACATTAATTTCATGTGAAATGGCAATTTGTTGAGATTAATAATTCATGGGACATTTAAATCACAAGGACTAAGTAAAAATTGAATTAAAATTCTTACATACAAGGAGTTTAATTAGAATTTTACATATGACAAAATTCAATTAAGAATCTAATCATGTAAAATTCAAATTAAAAGGAAAAATTAGATTGAAAAAAATTAATGTAAACCAAGCTTTGATTCAAAATCAAATGGAAAATATAAATTGGAAGGACAAAGTGTAAAAGGAATAAAATGGGATTAAAATCCATGTGTTAAATTAAAATTCCAAATGTGATACATTAAAATAAAAAAGATCCAGTAGGAATTTTAATTTAAAATCTGTAAAGGAAACTGAATTCATGAAAGTAATATGTAAAAATCCAATTAGAAAAATTTGGATGGACAATCTTAAGAAAAATTTAAAGAAATCAAGCTTAAAAATCTTGGGTGTTTTCTAAAATTTCATATGTCCCAAAATTTAATTCCTATAAAAAGGGATAGTGGAAAATTCCATGCATTGACATCCTACATGGATATTCAAGAATTATAAATAAGAATGAATAAAAATAAAAATAAGTGAAAAGAAATAACTAAGAAAATCAAGTGTTGAATTCTAAAAGAGAATTTTTATAAATGAATTGGAAATTTTCATGTGTAGAAAAACAATTAAAACTTCCAAACCTATAAAGAGTTTACGAGAAAAACCATTACCAAAAAAATCTTTATCTAAAAAATGGAAAAATTCAAAAAATGAATTAAAGTTTCAAAAGGCTGGATTTATATTAATTTATTGAAAGTATATGGAAAAGTTGAAAATCTCAAACTCAAGAAAATTCTATGAAAAAGACCTTATAAAGTAGAATATTCCGTATTTTGGAAATGAGAACATTTCAAAATAGTTTTGAATTTAAAAACAAGCTAAATTCAATGCATTTCTCTAAAATATTAATTAGTGATGAAAAATCCAAAATTCAAAGTAGTTTTTACTGAAAAATTTTTACAAGCAAAAAACTCATGGTGCCATGAAAAATTCAACTAATAAATTGGACAATTTAACACCTTGCGGTATAAAATGCCACTATGAACTTTTTTCAAACATTTTGGATTTTTTAAAGTGAGTATCGACATAAATACTACAAGAGTATTAGTAAAAATCTTCAATGGTCGACTTACAAAATTTTATGAAAAAATTTCAAAAAAATTCTAGAATGAACATTTTGACCATGATATCATGTCTAAAATTAAAATTCAAAATTAGGCAAAAATAAATTCAAATGCTAATTCTTTCTCTCTGACGTTCATTTTTTTATCTGAAGTTTGTTTTCCACAGACCCCGAAAATGTAATCTTTCATTTGTGCATGTGAACGGCCATTTAGACAAGGCTTAAATAAGTCTAACAAAGGCTAGGTCTACTCGAAGAAGGTTGACTTCTATTAAGGCAATCGCTCGACTCTCGGCCCTGGATATTTTGGACTATCGAAAAAAGAGCCCAATCGAAATTAGTTGTGTACATAACCTCCATTAAGGCGATCACCCAGATTTCAGCCTCAAATATTTTGGACTATCAGAGAAAAGACCCGAATATAGTTCGGTGTCTACAGTGATATGCATCATAGTTATTTAGAAAAAAATGTCAAAATAAAAAGTGACAAAGCATGCAAGACATTCACATGTCTCGCTTGCTTATTTGTTTACAATGTTCCATTAGGAACATTAAATACTCTGTTAAAGCTTTAGGTGTTTTTTCTTACGTGTGGTGTCATTCATTCCTAATAATATGTCCATAGTTATTCGAATGTCTATAGAATAGGGATCCTAAGAGTAGGCGTCAATCTGAAAGTCTACAAGTATTATTCTTTAGTTCCAATTGTTGTTACTATTTCAAAAAATTGTTTCACACTTATATGTGTTTTTTTATTTTTCTTGAGTATTTTTATTGGAAAAGATATCTAATCAACTTTTCAAGGATATATTATTTGCCTTGTTTCAAGTCCAAATGAATTAGGAATAAGTTCATCATCACATACTTCTTGGATCCACTATTTCTAACACTTAGGTTTTGAAACACCCCATTTTTGAGCTAGGAAAGGATTTTCTTTTATTTTTTAGATATATTTCAACAATATCCATTCAATAAGCTTTTAAATGGCATGCGCATGCCCAAATTCAAACTTAGACTAGCTAGAATCAAATTTTCTTTCTTTGTTGTTTGGATACTCTGTCCCAGTGACTAGATTTGATTGAAAAAACATGTTCACCTTCTTAATGAAATTTTTGATATTTTTCATTATTTTTAACTAAAACCTTGTTAAGTTTTCTTTCCTATGGCTTCTTGTTTGTCAAATTTGGTGTTCGAACAAATCCTAAATAAATTTAAAAAGCTATAAGGTGGTCTGCTACTTTTAGGAAATGCTGAGTTTTTGCTAGACTTCCAATTATTTTGTTTCTAGTACCTTTTTGGAAATTTCTTTCAAAATCTTCTTTTCTTGATCTTATAATTTTATTTGATTTTATGGAAATTTTTTTACTTTAAATTATTTGAATGCATTTGAGTTATTCTCAAACCAATACTCTCCCGATGAGTGTTATAAGGTACATTTAGCGTCAATGGATTCTTTTCATATATGTTTTTCATTCTAATTGAAAGAGCTCTATTATGAACATAAGATTTTTCCTGTCCTAATATATTAGGATTCACCTCCGAATATGTTATGAAAAATGACATTACCAAAACAGATGCAAATATGTTATCTAGATAAATGCAATTGCCTTGTTAACATGCAAACATCCTATACTAAGATGTGAATGTTACTGTACACATAAATGTTTAGAAGATGGAAATGCAATGAATGATGCATATGTAATGAATGGTGTAGATGCTCATGATGATGCAAATGTAGTACCAAATTCTTTTGGTCTTTCCTTGATTGATTTTCATCTCTGTCCATCACTATTATTTCTTTATTAGTCTTTCTATATTGTCTTTTAGATGAATGCATGTTAACATTTTCTTTCTAGTAAAATCTTTCAGTGAAACAAAATTTTCTTGAACAACATTTACAATTCTTTCTTTCTCATCTCAAAGAATTTATCTAAGTAGCTTTAAAATTTTTGATCACAAAAACTCTTGTATTTTTCAAAAATATTTTTCATTCATCATCATTTTTCCTAAATGATTATCCCATTACTCTAAAAAATGCCTCCACAAACAATTCTCTTTTCATTTATTTATCAAAATTGATGCTTATAAGTCAAAGATAGCTTTGCCAAAATATTTCTCATAGGCATGACATACAACTTATTTATGTTGTAACAATAGAAGTGTATGAGTATTCATTCAAGCTCATTAAATTTCTTAAAACATGAATATTCATTCAGGGTCATTAACTTTAGGAAAAATTATTTTTAAAGTGCAAATAAATTTGACACTTTTTTCAATTTCTAAACAGCATTTTGGTAAGTATTAAGACCAAGTTTGAAATGTCTAAGATTTTTAAAGGTCATTTTGAGAAGGGAATGTATCGAATTTCGAAAATCAATTTTTTTTTTACTCTATAGAGGGTTAACAACTAGGATCTTGAAACTTTCATAGGGGCTTATTAGTTTTTTCAAAATATCTTTTGATGGCATAATGGGGTGGCTTTGAAAGTCTCTTTTTCACTCAAGACTACCTTTATTTCAAGTTTTCACCTAGAATTTCATATATTTTTCTTTTTTTATTAATTACTCCACAATGCATTTTAGAATTCAAAACTTGTTCTAAACGTGCCAAACTACTCAAATTATTTTGACAAGAAAAGAGTCTGAAGTATCATTCAAGAAATAAGTTCTTAAATTTAGCTAACCATGTTTGATCAACATAGGATTGTCGACGTATGCCAAAAACATCTTTGCCAAAGTATTTCTCATATGAATGATATTCAACTTGTTTATCTAAAAAAAAATTGTAACAACAGAATTGCATACCTATTCATCGAGCTCATTAAATTTCCTGAAAACATGAATACCATGAAAGTTAACTTTAGGAAAAATAATTTTTGAAGTGCAAACAATTTAGTCACTTTTTTCAATTTGCAAATAGTGTTTTGGTATAGCAAGGATAGGTTTGACAAATCAAAGATTTTGGGAAGGTTATTTTGAGGAGGGAGCATCATGAATTTCCAAAATCTATTTTTTTACTCTATAAAGGGTTAACGACCTAAGATCTTAAAACTATCATGAAAGCTTATTAGTTTTTTCAAAATGCCTTTTGATTGCATAATGGTTGGCTTAAAAAATGTTGTTTACACTCAACACTGCCCTTATTTTGAGTTTTCACCCTAGAGTTTTACTTTTCATTATTTTATTGCTTTTATTTTTTATTAATTATTCCATAATGCATTTGAGAATTTGAAACTTGTTCAAAATGTGTCAAACAACTCAAATTATTTTGATAGGAAAGAGTCTAAAGTATAATTCAAGAAATAGTTCTTAAATTCAACTAACCATGTTTAAAATGGGCTTTTCGAGGTACGTAATGCAAGCTAAGGTTAAGGGCTTTAAAAGAAAAGATATGTAGGGCCAAAGTAAGTGTTTGAGGTGACTAGACTATGGACCAATTTGTTTCAAAAGGAGTCTTTTTTTTATATTTTTCTTTTCTATTTGCTTCTTCTTTTTTTTTTGCTTTATTCATTTCTAATTTCTTAATACATTTTTTTAGACTCCACTCATCAAAATTTACCCTTTCAATTAAGGCATTTTGTCTATATCCTTGCAAAAGATTTAACCATTCATATTTTTTAAAGAGAGAAAAATATCTTTATTCACTTTGCCTCTATATGGAGGGTGATCTCTATTTAGGGTTCATTAGGAAGAATACATTAGGCTCAAAGGGACAACAATGGAATAGTCATCAATACTTGTGAAATGATAAAGAAAAATAGCCATTTATCATCTTAAACAAGGTTACCTAAATCGATGAAAAATTGGTTAAAATTTTTCTCCTCTTAGGAATCATTATTAAATGCATAATGTCACATTCAATGTCCTTTTTTCTTATCTGTTTTTACATTTTTTCCTTTATTTTTCTTAAATTTTTTTAATGTTCCATAATCTTTATGATATTATATTTCTTACACTATAGTTATTAATGAGTCCCTTACTTAAGACTGTCCATAGATAAGGGTACATGTGGTAGTGGAATTCTCATCATGAAAATTAGATTCGAACCCCTAAAGTCTATTTTAAAGGAGTTTGTTTTATGCAAAGAGAAGAAGGTACATCATCAATTTTGGCTTTGAATAATTTTTTGTTTTTTTAAAAGGGAAAGTCTGAGGGTAACATTAGGTAAGAGTTTAAGGCATTTGCATTTTATAGTAGGTCAAAGAATTTTAGTAGTTTTGCTATTTTGGAGACTTTAACTTAATCTTAATACTTATTAAAATACCAAAATTTATATTCTTCAAAAGATAATTGTGTTTGTCTAATCTTTAGATAGAAAAATTTTTAAGTGAAACTTAGATTGGGTATCAATTTTTCAGAACACTTGTAACACTTTTTATTTTAAAAACTATTTTTTCAGATTTGAAAGATACTTTTATTTGCAATTTGTGGAACTAATTATGGGGGTTTAGTCTTTAATGCTTTCAAATAAAATTTCAAAAAAGGATATTTGCAAATTTGAAACTTGAAGTAGATTGATTTAATGAAAATGTTTACATGAGACAAAAGTTTTTATGCTCAAGAATGCTCTCAAAATAGAACTATAAACACAAAAAACTTTGATTGAGCGACCTATTATTCTTTAGGTGACTATTGATTAATGCTCCATTTAACCATACATGGCTTTATTTCATATGTTACCATTTATGCTTTGTCTCTTTATAAATAGGTCTTCACCGGTATTTAACCCCTGTTTGTTTTCAACACTTAACATTCCAACTTCAATGAGTGGTTGGACTTTGCATTTCAATTAATATTCTATGGAATGACCCTAAATTCCTTAATGATAATTACAATATACATTCTTACCATACCAATCTAGATATGGTGGTTAAAAAGGTACCATTGGGATTTTAGTAAGGAGATGATTTTTAATCAGTTGAGATAGCATCTTAGTGTAGGACATAAGAAGTAGGCTAAAACAATCTCTTTCTTAAATGACTCTAGGTTTTTTTTGATTGACTTAGAGGTTGCTTGGTTGCTTTATGGGTCGAGAAGTAGGCAAAAAGGTGGGCATAGGGATAGTGGAGTTTATTTGTAGTAGAAAATTCACAGGGTAAACTAGCTAAGAAAATGGTTGGTACATGTAAGGATTGGGGGAAATATGGTTTATAGTGGGCTAGTAAGGGTGGCATATAGGGTAAGGTTGGTATACAGCAAAGTTTCAAAGTAGTCTAGTTTCAAAACTGATGGCTCGTGTTTCTCTTTCTTCATGGCTAACTCTTCATTGAAATGAGCAATAATATTTTTCAATCATCTTAGTAGAAATGACAATATTTGTAAATTTTCTCATGGCATATCCAACCAATTTCTCATAGTATGGCGATATAATGTATTAGGGAACAATACCATGGATTTTTTTTCTTAGAAAGGGAATGTTGCACCTCTACTATTAGATCTCTCCATCATTAAGCATACTTTTTGAAGCTCTTACTAGCCTTCTTCCCTATATTTTTTGCAAAGACAGCTTGCTTGGTGCCATGTCAGTCATATTGAAAGATATATCACAAAAATCATAAGTTTGCTACTCAGATCTAGGTAGATCATTTAACAGTAAAATTTAAATTTAAACCAAAAAAGAAAGAAATATAGTGTAATGAAATAAACCCAAACAGTGACAACAGATCATCTTACAAGCCTTTGATTGATCTACCAGTCATAATAAGAATCTAAGATCTAAAAATTCATAGCTTAATTTGAGGGGTGCTATCCTTTGATTAATCACAATCTTTGTTCATTCTTGTACATAAAGCCTGATTGTCATAAACCAACATTGTAAAAGAATCCAACCTCTAACAATGATCCATACATATCACTTGGAAAACCTTCATAAGGTTAAGACCTTATTTTATTGGAAAATTATGATAGCGGCTTAGGTTTTGAAAACCTTCACTTGGCAATAATCCTACATGCCAAAGCCTCAAAGAATAAAAGAGAAATCATTTCCTTCTAGATCCATAAGGAGGTAATGCTAAACTTCTAAGGTGCCATAACTCTTTTCTCTAGGGAAGATGGAGTAGCACTTGGGCCTCAATAAAATCTTAAAGGACAGGTACAGTATCATTTAAATACATAGGGTAAATGTACTCTTAACTTTTGGGTTAATTACACTTAGGTCCTTTATTTTTGAACTATTCAAAAAACTCCTAAGTAAGTTTTACTCTTTCGGTAATTTAAGCCCTATCCTATTCTAATTCCATAAATTTCACCCTTTTATATGTAGCCAATGAGGCCCCCATTGCATCGAAAATAAATATAAACAATTCGATAAAGAGCATTCATATTTATAAGCCAAGATTGGCATTTAGCTATCATCATGGCCACCCATATGCAAAGAGAGTCTAATTGATTGACAAGTCTTTTAGTGTAAAGTATCTGGGTGTAATTCTATCCTTTTGTGACATATCCCAGAATAGGTAAGAGCATGGTTTAGTGTCTATATGGACCCTTTTCACATTACTTCTACAGCCTCTATATGTTAACTACAAAATCAATATTGCCTTGGCTAAGGACTTCGAGTTAATACAGGCTAAGAATAAATGAGATATATCCCCTCATATCACTTGGGATAAAGAACCCTTTCTAGGCCACTCATCCACCTTTTGTATGCATCATAGCTTACCTAAATCTACCCTACCTTAAGCATCCAACAAAGTAGACTTAATTATGATGATCTTTAAGTATGATGATTCACATACAAGGTGACCTAGTGTCATAAGTTTGAGAATCACTTACAATAATGACATATGAGAATATTTCCAAAAACATTTAAATGAAATGCCAAATAGAACTCTCATAGTTGGTCATGTTTTATGAACTTTATTCTTATAACAAGCACACATATGCTACCTCTAAATATCTTTAAAATTCTAAACTTATGAGATCAGTTGTATGCATAAAACGCATAAAGGCTTAACATATACTAGTAATTGTGCATTGTCAATGCCTTGTCCTAATAATACAATGACCAAGAACTTTTTAGAAACACGAAATGACTAAAAGATGTCATTGTGCATTGTAAAGATCTCATAATTGTAACTCCTTACAATTTTTTTGCAAGGCTAATGTGTTTCATGGGTTTTATCTACAAAAGATGTAAATAATAATTATAAAAAAATCTTATGGATAAAGAAATACTTCATTTAACATTAATAAAAGCTTAATGTATATTACATGAAATGACTAAAAGCTAACACATTACAAGCAAATTGGATTGGCTTGCAGGGTTTACACTAACATATATGGCTCTTGGGTTCAATCTAAACAACTCTTAACCCTATTGACCCATAGGATGTGGCATGCTAAGGTAAACAAAATGTTGTCTCATGGTTCCTTTTTACGTATATGCATCATATAACATTTAAGTTTTGGGTGGAGTAAGCCTAGTAGGTAAAATGGATATTTGTTATTGTTTACTTGTGATTAAGGTTCTTCCCATGACCAAGCTTCTAGCAGTTCAGTTTCCCAGGTAGAATTATCATCATCTCTATTATCTAACCATTTGCTCCCATAACACTTCTTAAGATTTTTTTCTACATCATTCTTATACTACATACTAAGATATATTGCAATGCATCGAAAGTGAATCTGACATGCCAAACTTAAACAGATAATTTTTTCATATTAGGACAAGATTTAATTATCGAATGAATCATTTGTCCAACTTAACCCTAATTAGTCATTATAGAATTACTAAATAACTCAAAGTCGTCACCAATCTAGTTTTAACTAGGTGAGATTGGTCACCCATTAGAGCTCATATTTTAAGGTTTACGAACTCTTGAAAACAAGCTTTGAGGTCTACGTTTTAACCAAAGTTCGTATGAAAGGGTTCAAGAGTCGGTTACAATCACAAGTAAGGATCAATCCTTCTCATGACACCCAAAAATTGATACCTCTTAATTACATGTTAACTAAAGCCTCGATTATGAATTGATTTAATTTTTCAATATTTAATTATAATTCCTCATTTTTGAAAATATTTATAATTAATATTATTTTTCTCATCTTAAATGAATCAAATTTTTATATTTTCTGAAGATTAAAATATTTGTCCCATCTTTTTGGAAAACCTGGAGGAATACGAAAGTTTTATTTTTAGGAAAATTGAAAATTTTGATTTACTTTTTTGAAAAGGATAGTCTTTCATATAAAATAATTGATAAGGTCACTTCTGTATACTGAGAGCACACGTATGACTTAGCCTCGAGGATATTGCCTTGATTTTTTTGAAAAAATATTATATTATAATTAACATATAAACATATTGAATTAAAAGCATAACATCATGAAAATGACCCCAAAGTACATTCATGAAATTACTAAATGACCCATTGGTTATGGAAAATAATCTAAATCGACCTAGCATGCATAGACATTATGGAATGTATCTAAATCATAGAAAATGATTTAAATGGATGAAATTTTGCATAATTATTCCTAAGTCATGGAAAATGATTTATATATCTCTAAAAGTCATGAAATTTTGCATGAAGGTCACTAGATCATGGAAGATGACCTAAATGACATTAAAATGCATGGAATGACATAAAAGTCCCTTGTTGCAATATGTTCGGGATGTGAATCTGAACACGCCAAACTTAAAAGGTTGGTGTACTCTTCACTCTTGTATATCTATTGTCAGTAATGTGCCTCCCACGGAAGAAGCAAGCATAACTTAAAAGTATTTTACGATGGGGAAATGTCCCTTCGATTGGGACTCTTCCCTTTTTGAGGTGATGGCAATGAAAAAGTATGGATTTTTAGCTTCTGACCATAAAAGAAGACCATTGGATCAATTGCTTTCCAACTAGTCTTGGGTTACTACCATAAACTGGCCAATAATTAGAGTCACCATAGATCATTTGGGCTAAGCGTGATTGGATGCTCATTGAATCTGATATTTAGAGTTACAAAAATTGAAACAATGATTCCATGGTCTGCATAATTCAAAGATTTGAGGGGTTGGGATTGGGAGTTAGTTATGCCTAAGAAGGTATACACCTCCCTACGATGCCTAAAATCAATACCTTTTTAGCCATGTCTTAACTTAGTTTCAATTCCCTCAGTTTTGGCTTGTCATTATTTAAATATAATCCCCATCTTATGCATGAATTTGAATAAAATAGACCTATAATTTAAATAAAAATTTTAAATCACGTATGCACCCTGTAAAGCTAAGAAACATAGGGATTTTTTTATTAAAATATTTATTTTTTAAAAATCATATATTCTATATCAAGTGCTGGAAAGATACTAACATGGAACATTGTCTTACAATTTTTTAAAATTGATTTTTGAAATATGGGTGCAAAATGATCATCACAAAGGAAACATATTAGTAAGACAAAAAAACATAATATCGCATAAGATAAATTACACAAAATAACAAAAGGGAGAGAGAAGGGACGATTGGAATGTATTTCATAATTTTCATCAATTATCTTGAAATAACCAAGTCGACAATTCTGGAGATGCATTTAGATCCATTGATTAATTGAGGCATGAAAATCGAGTTTAAATGTTGCAAAAGTCCAAAGTGGCCTAAAAAAGAGAAAATTTTTTCTTAAAAAATTTTGAAAAGCGGGCTTAGAGTACCCTTAAAGATGAACATTTTAGTGATTTTTAAAATTTAAATGACATTTATAAAAGTAGGGTTAGAGCATCCCTTTGGAAGATGGGATTGAATTATCCCCATAAATGAAAGCTTTAATGATTTTGGAGAGACAAGCTCAAAAGATTTATCTCGACAAAAGTTCAATGATTTCTTGACAAAATGACATTTTTGACAAATTCTTGATGAAATAGGTGATTTTTTATTAAAAAGGAAATTGTTATAAGTAAAGGTCACATGAGAAAGATTATTTATGCCTTGATCTAAACCTATAGGGTCGATGCACACATTTTGACTCGAGGGGACTAATGTGAATCGCATTGAGCCATTCAAAGGCCACAGAGTAGGATTCAGAGGACATCAATTGATTTTGACATATGCTAAAAATAGGGGACATCATCGTACTATCCTCTTTTTTTATTTTATTCCAGGTAAATTTAAAGGTTCCAAGGTTAGGTGATACCATTGGCAAGGTGACTTGATAAGGGTTATTGTAAAAATATTTCACAAATCCTAAAAACTTGCCTTTCGAGTGGACATAATTTTTAAAGTTGGGTCTAATGCGACATTAACAATACATGTAGGGAAAAGGTGTGACAAACTTTGAAAAATCATCCTTAGCTCATATGGAATCAGTTAATCGCAAGCAATACATTTTAGGAAAGAGAATGTTTTGGTAAAAATATTTTAAAATTTTGTAAAAATCATATATAGGCCAAAATGGTCCAAATAGAATGTAAGTAATTGATTTTAAGGGTTTTGGACAACGTTGATTCCAAAAATCATAACTCCTTTATCTAGAATGATCCAAAGGCATCAATGCACTTTGAGGAAAAAATATAATAAAATTTTATAAAATCATTTAGGGTTCAAAAATAATTTTTAAAGTCATGACTACAATGCTATTAGGGCAAAAAATTAAGGGAGTTTTTGACTTTTTTGGGTTTCTTAGGACTAAACTTAATTCATAGACATCTAAACATCTATGATTGAAACGATTGAGTGATATGGGCTTCATGAGCTCATTTACACAATCCAGAAGTAGTTTGAGATGATGAAATAGCCCTATAACCATGTCACAAACACAAATGCTCTAGGCAAAAATTCAAGACATAAGCCATATTAGACAATAAAAGAAGCATTTTTGTCCTTGAAAATAGAACATTTAGCCTAAATAACCCCTGAATCTAGACATAAAACTTGATTTTTTTCCCAAAATTGGAAGTCTAATGAATAAAAACCTTAAGCCCATGTTAATATTCATTTATTAAAGTTAACTTGATCTTAACTTCGAGGATTTTGAGAAAAAGTTTTTGAAAATCATCAAACAAGCATCTTGATAAGTATATTATAAGCTAAATCTAACATTCATGATAATAAATATAAATAGCTTGCTTAGACAAATAAAGATGGTATCTTGACCGGTAAATGTTAATAAAAATGAAAAAAATGACTAACAGGATGTATGGAAATGCTAGCTTCAAATAAAGATACTATCTTGACAAATATATTATGAACAAAATATGGCAGTAATGCCAATGAACATAAATAGCATGTTTAGACAAGTAAAAATGGCACCTTGACATGTAAATAATGACAAAAAAATGAAAGATAATGACTAATAAGATGCATGGAAATGTTAGCTTCAAGAGTAACATCAAGTGTCATGCTATAGGAGATTATATGAACAACATTAAAACATGTTTTTAAAGAACTAAGCACAAGAAATCAAAGAAACCTAATAGAAGGGTCAATGAAGCATGAATAATCCTAAGTCTGCCATATCCAAGGCCATAAAATGCATGAGTTTTCTTAGAGAAATGAGCATACATACATGGGTTTTTGGTCCACTAAAGTGATAGAGATGATGAAAAACAAAATATAAATGAAAGAAGGTAAAGAAAATATACTAACAACCCTTAAACCTTAGCCTTTCCTATAAATAGCAGCTTTAAGCTCATTTTCCCCTTCTTTTTTTTTATTTAGAAATGAAAAGATGAAAATAAGAAGCTTTTTAGTTATAATGTTGATGGATAGGAGTTTTAAGGATAAACATAATTGAAAAAGATAAGTTTTTGGAGGTTTTTGGTTGGGATTTAGAGAAGCTACAGCAATGAAGTTTTTGGCTAAGGGGAAGAGGCAATGGAATAGAGTATTCAAGAGTATTTTCTATCTCTTTTGCGTAGCCAAAGTTGGCTCTTTTATAGGCAAGTGATCAACGAAGATTTGAAGGCCAAAAGTAAAGGCAATTTTGAATATTCTTAATATACTATGGAGGATAGCCTTAAGTACTATGCTCAAAATCCTATTAGCTAACATTATCTGAGTAGTGAAATAGAGTTGTTGGTGAAGTCTGCAGTTGAAAAAGAGCCAACTTTACCCTTGGACAAACCATTTAATCCATGAAAAAAATTCTATTTTCAAGCTATTTCGTGTCTCTAAATTTGTTAAAACCTAATCATAAGTCCAAAGTTAAGGCTTGGTATGAATTTTGATGATTTTTTATGCCAAAAACGTGCTTAAATCATATTTTTAGATTAATGGTGCAAAGGCTGAAAAATAGTACGAACTGGGCAAAAATGCCTTAATGTATCAACACATTGCAAATTATATAGATACATCTAGGCAAAAAATCCAACATGTCTCGATACAATAAAGATTGGATCGATACATTCAATGTATCGATACAATTATTTATGTATCAATACATCTTGTATAAAAATCAAATTTTAGCTACTGCCAAGCTTTATATCGATACATTTGGCTAATGTATCGATACACGAAGCAAATATATCCATGCAAACCCCATTTGTATCGATACAACCTGTGAAATTTTTAATTTTGATGACATGGAGGCCTTGTATCAATACATCAGGCCATGTATCAATGCATTCATGCTAAAATATGAATTTTTCATACCTTTGGCCCTCTAAACACCTTACCTTAATTGGGAATGATGGATGACTAACCTATGCTTGTCTGTATAACCTTAGTGACACCTCAATAATGACTTTTGATGCCTTCTTCTTACATTTTTCGTTAATACGATCCTTAGTTGTTTTAAACTTTCCTAAAATAATTTTCGCCTGGTATTGTGTCACCTAATAGTGCCCAGTGATGCAGCATTTAACAATTGCACATGTTTTATTTTTATTTTTTAATTCTATTACCTTTCAAATATGACCCAAGATGCCAAAAATAAGCTTGAACAAAATAGAGTGTCTATAGCTACCCTTCTTTGGCTATGATGAGTATTAAGAATAAGGTAATGACCATTAGACAATTTTATACAGGGTGTGCTTAATGTTGCCTCATGTTCATGTAATGAAAAGACTAAAAATTAATATAACTCTAGGATAAAACATAATTTTGGCAATAATTTAAAGATATTTTTTGCAAAAATGTAAAGTTTGAATTTTCGGATGAACAACCTAGACCATGATCTTAGGCTTGACCTATCTCTATGTTTAACTTAAAAATGACATAGTGCAAATATTCTAAATCATGGCTAGCAACATCAGACTTTTGAAAGAACTTTTTGACAAATTTCAAATAAAAGGCGTAGACTATGATCCTAGGCTTGACCTATCCTTAGGTTCGACTTAAAAATGATAAAGTGCCAATGTGTCAAATCACGGCTAGTAACATCAAACTTTTGAAATGGTTTTTTGACAAATATTGAATGAAAAACCTAGGCTACAATCCTAAGTTTGATCTATCCTTCGGTTTGACTTAAAAATGATAGAATGCCAATGTTCCAAATCAAGCTAGCAACATCAAACTTTGAAAGGATTTCTTAATAAAGGGTCTTGACTGTGGTTCCTGACTAAGGTTCTTGATTAAGGTGCCAATAAGTTGAATTATTGCATTCTAGTAACATTAAACTTTGAAAGGATTTTTTGATAAAGGGTCTCGACTAAGGTTTCTAACTATGATTCTTAACAAATTTCTCGACATAGGTTCTTAACACAGATTCTGGACATGAGTTCTCAATGAAAGTTCTTAACAAAGATTCTAGACATGGATTCTTGATGAAGGCTCTTGACGCAGGTTCTAGACATAAGTTCTTGACAAAGGTTCTATTACCTATTTTGACCTGCCAACATCACTAGGTTTTGACTTTTAATGACATGATAGTAAGGACCAATTAGCTAAGACTAACCTACCACCATCATTGGGCTTAGATTTTCTTAGAGGATAGTAGGAGAGATAGGGTTTTTACATGAGCGACCCTTTGATTTGGTAATTTTAGATGTCAAAGTTTATTACAAAGAAATTTTTTAAAATTTAATAGATTTCGTTTGGACATGTGTTGAGAGGATGATGTAATGTAATGACAATATGAATACATGATGTGATATATGAGTGCAACTTTCTTGATAACATGATTATATGATTATGACATGTACTTGAACACAAGAATAGTGATTGCAAGTTATTCTCTTGACTAAGAGTTCTAACAACCATATTTTTTATGCTTTAATTTGAGATGCTAACTTTAGACTTGATAGGTTTTGATATCTTAACTCTTTTCGGATGATTTGGTTTTTAGATGATTAGGTTATTGACTTGGGGTATTTGATGGCCTTTCTAATAGTTTTTGGATTAGGTGTTTCTTGACTTTAAGATATTTGATAACCTCTTTTGACAACTTAAGGATTTGGTTCTAACTCCAAAAGGTTTAATATTTTCTTTTGATAGGGTAGATAGGTTTCATTGACTGATTAAAGCTAGGTAATTATTTATGTGTCTTAACTGGATTGAATAATGTTTTACTTTTAATGGGATATTTGACTTAGGTGTACAACTTTGGCTTAGGGTTAGCCTTTGTCAATTTTTTTCATGACTAATGGCTTTGGGAGGCCAGAAACAATTTAACATGCAATCATGAGTAGTATGCTTCTTGATTCAAGATATATGGTGGTCTTTTCTGACAAGGTTGGTTGCTATTACTAATCGTTTGAGGACTAGGTGACTATTTATGTGTCTTGACTTGTTTGTTTAGTGTTTGAGTCTTAACTGGATTTTTAACTAAGGTGTATAAATTTGTCTTAGGTTAATTTTGATATTTTTATGACTGATGACATTGGAAAACCAAGAATGCTTTGACATATGATCATGATACGCAAGTGTTAAGTGAGAAGTATTCATGGTCTTAATAATCAAGGGGTAAACAGAGCTCTGTTGCTTTCTTCATCTTTTTGATTTAATATTAATAAATGCTAATGTGAATTTTATTTGATTATCAAGTATTATCAACTAAATGGCAAGAATGATGCATGCAACTGTGACGTAAGAGGGTTAAACAAAAACAGGATGGTATTTCACTCATGACTAGAAATGTGTTATAATTATGTTTACTATTGACAAAAGGTAAAATGACAAGAAAGTATAGTGACAAGAATAAAATCTTTTAGGAAATTAATGCCCTCGATAATCATGACACAAATGTTTCATCCAATGCATATCTTTCTCGAATGATTAACATGTCTAATGCGAGCCGATCTTTTGAAGATCCTTATGGTTGCCTTATGTCATTTGATAGATGCCCTTGACTCAAGATAGGTTTGATTTGGTTGAGAGAGGTTTTGATTTGAGGTTTGGTCAAGAGTAAAGCTGGAATGGGATTCAGTTTGATGAGATCAGGATTAGGCAAAGGTTTGACAAGGGTTTTTTGCATTTTGGATAAGATTTGATCTAGTTTAGGTTTAGTTAAGACTAGTTTTTTTGTTAACTCTTTTTTTGGATTTTTTCAATTTTTTATGATTTCTTGACAAAGGACACGTTTACGGGCTTTCATCCTAAAGGCATAATATTTTTTAACAGAGTCTGAATTGACTAGGTTGGGCATGACATTCCACCCATTATGTTAAGATCAAGGCCCCTCCAGAGAAAGCTTGCTTCATGACATAAGGTTCCTCATATTTAAGAGTCTACTTGCCTTGGTGTCTTTGTGGATTAAAAGGATTTTCTTGAGGATAATTCTCTTTCATGAAAGTATCAAGGGTAGATCTCTCTATCATAAGCACTGATCATACGTCTTTGATACATTTAGACATAGTAAATGGCTTTCAGTCATTTTTCTTTGATAAGATTTAGCTAATCATGTTGGTTCCTAACCTAATTGGACTCTTCAAGTTTGGCCTCTATCAAGACTCTTAGAGAAAGGATCTCCACTTTTATAACTAGATAGCTTCCATCCTGTAGATAAGGGAAAATAAGGTAGCACCTATGAAAGTTTGGACTAAAGTTTGATATACATGGAGCGTGAAGTGTAGTTTTGATGCCAATCCTTATAAGTTTTAGCCTTTTCTCGACTATCTTCTTGATGTTCTTGTTGGCTGCTTCGATTGCCTCATTCATTTTTAGGCAATACGGCATAGAGTTATGATGCTGGATTTTAAATAGGAACATACAACTTGCATCATGTTGTTTTTTGAGTTGCAAGCATTATCGGTGGTGATTTGTTCAAGAAGTCCATATTAACAAATGATGTCTCATTTTTACAGACAACTGACTTAGTGATTAGCATATAAGGCCACCTCCACCCATTTAGTGAAGCACTCTATCACCACTAGGATAAATCTGTGCCTATTGGAAGCCTTAGGGGTGATAGGCCTAATCATATTCGTGCTCCATTTAGAGAAAAGCCATGGGCTATCATGACATGAAGCAGTGATAATGGGATGTTGATTTGTTTGCATAAATCTGACACTTGTGATAGTTTTGGGCATAGTATATATAGTCCCTTTCAAGAGTTAGCTAGTATAGCCTGATCATATGATTTTCTTAGCCATCCAGTGCCACTTCACATGTGTGCCACAGATTCCATCATGAACTTCTTTTAAGATCCTTTTGGCTTCAGGAGCATTGATGCATCTGAGCAACACTTGATCCTGACTCTTCTTGTATAAGATTTTCCAATCTAGAACGATCCCATGGCCATTCCCTTAATGGTCTTTTTGTCATTGTATATGGCATGCTCGCGGTAATATTGATCCCTAATGTAGTAGAGGATATCAAGATACCATGGTAGGCCATCCTTCTCTTCTTCAACATTTTAACAATGTGCCAAAATTGTCTAAATGCTCATCTGAATGGGTGCAACATCCTATTCTTGATTAACTTTGAACATGGACAACAAGGTGGCCAAAACGTCGGCTATTTAATTCTCTTCCTGAAGTAAGTGTTAAAAGCTGATATCATCAAATTCTTTTTGAGTTCTAAAATTAGTTTCCTATAATGAATTAATTTACCATTGCAAATTTGCCGCTCTCCTTTTAGTTGGTAGATGACTAGGCCGAGTCCCCTAAAACTTGCAAAGTCTTGACATTTCTCTTGATAGCTGTTTGGAGCCCCATGACACAGGCTTTATATTCTATATATTTTTGGTATAGTCAAAGTTTAGTCCAGCTATAAAAGGATAGTGACTCTTTTCAAGTGAAATCAGTATTACCCTGATAGCATTTGATGCTCCATTAAAGTACATTTTCCATGATTGATCATGACTATAGATATATTTCTTTTTAGTGATGCACATCAGATCTTTATCTGGGAAATCAAAGTTTAAAGGTTCATAATAGCTTGCTGCCCGGCTAGCTGAAATGTTGACTATTGCATTATCCTTGGTGGCTATTTGCTTGACATAGACAATATCGTATTTGGAAACCAAGATTCACCATCTAACCAAGAAAATTGGGTTTTTAATATTTTTGAAAATATAAATATCTTTCACACCACTCCCAATAACCAAAAGAACATAAAAGCTTTTATCACTCGCTGTCGTACCCTGCTAGAGAGCTAGTGGAATATGAAAGATCTTAAAAATTAAAATATTTTTTGCACCCCACAAAGGGCTAGAGGAATACAAAAGGTTTTATTTTCTTCTAAAATTCAAAAAAATCTCGATTTTCATTTTAAAGGGATATCTCGTTATTAAAATAATCTGTAGAAACCCTCTTATATGCTAGGAGAAATTTTACGTACTATTTTAACATCGAAAACATTGCCTTGATTCGCAAAAAATCCAATTTTATTAAAATATTTAAAAATTATCCTAAGACTCAATTTGGACAACGTACTAAACTCAATTCTGAGGACCTGAATGTGGTCGATATGACCAACATGTCCGCTAAAGTAAACCTTTGACCTAAAAGTATCCCGGTGACTTTAAAAGATTCGGTTCTAAAATAAATTAATGAAATATCCCTAAGGAGTACCTTTGACATATACGTATTCTGGTACCATAAAGATTCTAAAACTTTATAAACAAATGAACCTATTCCCACTGTACGCCTTTGATGTAGAAGTATCCTGGCGATCACATAGGACTTGGTTCTAACATAAATTACCCAAATGTTCCTTAGTTCTACCTTCGACAGCTAAGTATCCCAATAACCTAGACAGCTGCATGACTCAATAAAAAATAAACCTATCCCTATTATGCACCTTTGACATATAAGTATCCCGGTGATCGTAAAAGATTAGTTTTAGGGTAAATTACTAAAATACCTCTAAGGTATACTATCGACCTATAAGTATCTTAGTAACTTAAAGGGCTTGATGACATCATAAATAAATGAACCTACTCCTACTGTACACCTCCAACATAGAAGTATTCAGGTGATCACATAGGACTTGGTTCTAGGGAAATTACTAAAATACATCTAAGGTGTACCTTTAACTTATAATTATCCTGATAACCTAAAGGGCTCGATGACATCTTAAATAAACGAACCTACTCATACTATACTCCCTTGACATAGAAGTATCCCGATGATCACATAGGACTCTATCTTAAAATATTTTCCAAAATGCCCCTAAGGTATACCTTCGACCTATGAGAATCCCAGTAACCTAGAGGACTCAAAAAAGACATGAAATGATTATTATACCCTCCATGGGCGACTTAAACAACAAGTAGACCTAAAATGCAAAAATTGCTAATAGGTCCCTCAACTTTTCAAAATTGAATTTTGTACCCTAACAGAGAATTGAAAGAATATGAAAAGTTTTAATAATTTTTACACCCCTACCGAAGACCATAGAAATATTCTTAAAATGTCAACAATATGGTTTTAACTCTAAAATGTAAAATTTTTCTAAATGGTCCCTAAAACCTAAACTTTGTAAACTTTACAATTTAGTCCTTATAAAAAAATCATAATTAAATACAAAATTCATCACAAAAAATTATGGAAATCATACCAAAAACCATATAATAAGGTCGGCCAAGTATTATGGCCTTAGAACAATAATTTTATAATTTTACAAATAAGTCACTAAACTTTTTAAAATTATAAAATAGCATAAAATGGTATAAAATGCATAAAACATATTCATACATATCAAAATAAACATAAAAATGCTTTTATAAGTATGCACAAGCCATTAGGCAAGCTGAATGGCCTTGAAACAAAATTTCCCTTCTTTACAATTTAGTCCCTACATAATAGAAAATCATAAATTAACATAAAACACATCATGAAAACTCATAAAAACCACACCAAAAATCATGAAAATGATCCAGCCAAATACTTATGGCCACAAAACAATTTTTCCACATTTTACAAAATAGTCTTTGAACTTTTTAAAATTACAAAATGGCTTCAAAATGGTACCAGATGCATAAAACACATTCAAATATGTTAAACTAAGTACAAAAACACATTCACAAGCAATTGGCCAAGCTTGGATGGCCACAAAAAATTATATAATTTTTATAGTTTAGTCCCTAAGATTATTATATTTACAAAATAAATTAAATAAAATAAAACCATCACAAAATCATCATAATCAAATTCAAGTAAGATTAAAATCAACCTTCTAAGCCCTCAAAATTTTGGGAAAATTATTTTTGGGCCCTTAAAAATTTTAAACATTACAAAATAGTCCTAAATTTCATGAAATCGAGCATGAAAAATTAGTCAAGGAAACAAAAATTTTCAATTAGAATATTTTTCAACCAAAAACAATATTTTTCATCACATATTTGCATAAATATCACCATAGATACATGTTGTGATTTTTACCAAGCTAAAGTATACATAAAATCAACATAAATAATGGATAAATCAACATGAAAGTTATCAAGAAACATAGCTAAATAACAATATTTCTACTAAAAGGAAGAAAATTAAATAAGAGTAATAAAATAAATAAAAATTAGCACAATAATTTACATTAAAAAGCTTGAAAATCGAATTTTTTGTTTTTTTAGTGGTTTTTTTGTTCTGAAGCCTAAAGTCTTCAATTTAAGAGAACCATCTCCTACTTATAGGGGATGGAACTCGGCCAAGGGTTGAAGAAACAACCCTTGGCCAAATTGTTCATAGAAAATTCTAGGATTTTACTTATTTTTTATTTATTTTATTTTTTTACTTTGATTTGGTATAAATTAATTATTTTTGGGTTTTAGTGCATTGTGTCATCCATGACGTCATCAATTCTAGATATTTTTGGAAGATATTGTAAAAATTAATTATATCATAAAAAATTAATTAGAATGACTAAATTGTAAAAATTAAAAATTATGCATTAAAATTAAAATTTCATATAATTAGTTTAATTTAATCTAATAACAAAACCTATTTTAATGTCAAGAAAAAAATCATTAAATTTTCAAACTCATAAATTTTATAAGAAAGACCTTTACCAGGAAAAATTATTTTATGTGAAAAAAATGTAAAACTCATAAAATAAATTAAATTTTGAAAAACTAATTTAATACGAATTTAATAAAAATATTTGAAGAATTTTAAAAATTATAAACTCAAAAAACTTATACCAAAAAATTTATAGAGTGAAAATCTCTGTATCTTGAAAATAAAAAAAAATTTTAAAAAATATAAAACTCATAAAATAAATTTAAATTTTAAAAATGGATTTAATGTGAATTAAATAATAATGTTTAAAAAATTTTAAAAATTATAAAATCAGAAAAACCTTCTTAAAAAATTTACGAAGTAGAAAACTCTGTATTTTAGAACGGAAAAATCCAAAAATATGTTCAAACTTCACAAAAATGGATTTTATCCAACGCATTAATCATAACATTAATTTAGAAAAATAATAAAACTGAAAACTGAAAATCTAAAACAATTTTTACGGAAAATTTTTTCCCAGTATAATACTCGCGGTTTTGTGAAAAATTAAAAATTTAGTCTCAAAATTGACAACTTGAATCTTGATAGTAAAAAATGCCAACACAAAATTTTCCTTGAATGTTTCTGATTTTCGGAGTGTGTGTCGGCATAAATACCATATATGTATTAGTAAAAAATACGACGATCAACTTTCCAAATTTAACGTAAAATTCTTAAAGAAATAAGAAATTTGGCTGTAATAACATTTGCAAAAATAAATTTTAAAATTTCAAAAAAATAAAATTAAAAGACAATATTTAGCTTGAAATTCATTTTTTTATCTGAAATTTGTTACATAAGACTCTTGAAACGGTGCTAATTTTGTCACTTGTGCCTACAGTCATTTAAGCACAATTAAGTAGGTCTTAAAAATGTACATTCCAAGGTCTTGAACCTGAAGAAAATTTACCCCCACTAGGATAAATATCTAATTTTATATCTTAGATATTTTTGGACTGATAGAGAAGGGGGCTTGGACAAAATTAGGTGTCTACAGCTACTCCTCTTTGATTGTTGCTGAGAATCAAGAACAGGGCAAAGACTAAGCAGAAACAATGTTGTTCAGGCTATATAAACATTTTTTTACCCACACATATATATACATCAACTGAAAAAAAAAACCTATGAAAATCTATTGATCCTTTTGCTTAACCGGACAAGTTAACTTAAACCCTATTTCACCTACCTTATAATAGGATGTGTGAAGAGGACATCTTGCTTCATTGGTTCCCAACCAAGTAAAGCTGAATAAAAAATTTTGTCGATCATTTTACTTAGTTAGACGAAGTTGGATATCATGCTTTATTTGTTTCTAACCAAGTGAAGCTAACCAATAACAAATAAACTTAGTCCTCATATACTGCTTTCGCATAGAAGCATCCTAGTGACCATGAAGGACTCGGTTCTAACATAAACTTCATCGACCCTTATGCTTAATCAGATGAAGTTAGACATCATTCTTCATTGGTTTTTAGCCAAGTGAAAATGACCAATAACAAATGAACCTATTCCTCACGTACACCTTTGGCATAGAAATATCCTAGTGATCATAAAGGACTCAGTTCCAACATAAACTTCATCGATCCTTCTGCTTAATCGGAGGAAGTTAGACATCATGCTTCATTTGTTTTTAACCAAGTGAAGCTAACCAATAACAAATGTAACATATTCCTCTTGTACTCTTTTGGCATATAAGCATCTTGGTGATCATGAAGGATTCAGTTCTAACATTAACTTCATCGATCTTTCTGTTTAATCAGATGAAGTTGGACATTATGCTTCATTAATTATTAACCAAGTGAAGTTGACTAATAACAAATAAACATATTCCTCCTATACACCTTTGGCATAGAAACATCCTAATGATCATAAAGGATTCAGTTCTAACATAAATTTCATTGATCTTTCTGCTAAGTCGAACGAAGTTACCTTAAAGAGTTTTGAAAACTTTTGTGGGTGCTTCGAATGTTACCATCGAAGCTTTTAAAAAATTTTCTAAATGAAAATCTCTAAATGCTTTGAATATCACCATAGAAGCTTTGCCTTCGAATATCATCATCAAAAACTTTGAAAGTATTTTCTAAGTGAAAACTTCTAAATGCTTGGAATATCACTATCGAAACTTTATCTTCGAATATCACCACTGAAGACTTTAAAAGTATTTTTTGAATGAAAGTTTATGAATGCTTAAATATTGCCATCAAAGTTTTTTCTTCAAATATCAGCATCAAAGACTTTGAAAGCATTTTTTGAATGAAAATTTTTGAATGCTTCAGAAATTACCATCGAAGCTTTATCTTTGAATATCAACATTGAAGACTTTGAAAGCATTTCCTAAATGCTTCAAATATCACCATTAAAGCTTTTTCTAAATGCTTCAAATATTCTCATTGAAGCTTTTTCATAGCCTTCTTCATCTACCTTACCATAGCATCATGTGAGAAAGTAATAGATTTATTTAGAGAATCATTTAATTTTTCCTAAAAAGTCATCAAATATCAAATTAGTGTTCATTGATTTAATGATATAATTTATGCAATTGGATAAATATCTGCTTAAGGCATATTCACAAACTTCTTTTGAAATAATAAAAATTGTCATAATTAATCAAAGTTTTAAGACTTTTGGAATGAAATCACTTTTTCATTCTAACCTGGGAAAATGTTTACTTGATCAAAATCTATGAAAATTCCAAAACAATTTCAACCATGGATTTTCCAATATCAAGGATAATGGATATGTTATCTTTATCATGATGTTAAAACTTTTTTCTCTTGATCAATGATCACCATTTGAGACTTTTTAGATGAGATGAATAAATGAATTTAGAGGCACAAATGGGGAGGCATTGCTAAAATTTATCTTTCAAAAATTGATATAACAAGGTCAAGGTTTATCAAAGCCAAATTTAGATGGATGTTCATTTTATTAGAGTTCCTTGAAAGGCAAAGAATCAAGTTATAACATCTTTTTAATCTTTAAATATAATAACTAGACTGGTGTTAAACATATGCTAATAAACATTAAGTCTCCAAAGGTTGATTTGATAGGCCTTTTAAAAGGAATCAATTTTTAGTCATTCGACTCAACCTTTTGCTGATATCATGAAATTTTTTAAGGTTAGGGGTGATTTCCAAATTAACATGAAGGGTTCTTTTTCATTGGTGGCTATCTTATTGATTTAGGAGCGATTCTAAGGCATTTAAGCATGCCCATCATATTATTAAATACTCAAAAATCATTCAAAAAGATGAATTTACAAAAAGCTTCCTAGAAATGTCCTAATAGCTCAGATAGCTATGTTTGATCAAAATGGACTCTGTTAGGTATGTAACACAGGCCATGGTTCAGGGTTCAAAAAGAAAAGGATAATTGGCCCGAATCAGGTATTTAATGGTAATTGAATCAAGGATCATTTTTTCAGTAAAACTCAACCCAGCATGTCTTTCAAGGTGAAACACATCTATATTTCTTCATTTACTTTTGTTGTTTCATTCTTCATTTTGAAAGGACTTGAAATTTAAACTTTCTTGATTTATTTTTTTTACTTTGAAAAACTTGAAATTTAAACTTTTTTTATTTTTTTTGAATATTTGAACTTGAAACTCGAACTTTCCTCATTTTTGACTTTGAATATTTGAACTTGAAACTTAAACTTTTTTCATTTTTCACTTTGAATATTTGAACTTGAAACTTGAACTTTCTTGATTTTTCACTTTAAATATTTGAACTTGAAACTGAAACTTTCTTCTGTCTTCAAAATTTGTCTTATGACATCTAACTTGGTCTTCTTGTAACTTTAAAATGGAATTTGATCCTTTTAATTATAAAGTTTCACTTCTTTTGCCCCTAATATGGAGGGTGAGCCTTGATTAGGATTCAAAGAAAAAAATAAATTATCAAGCTCAAAGGGGACCGCAAAGGGGACCGCATATGGATAATTTTCTATATTTGCAAAAAATAGAGAAAGAATGCCATTTTTTATTTCAGGCATAGCCATTTGAACTGGCAAGCATTTGCTAGGAAAAAAGGTTGTTTTCTTTCTAAAATCATTTTGGGCGCCTTAATAATATGATGTTGCACTCAATTTTTAAAAGCTTAAGGTATGCCTCTCAGTATTATTAGCTTCATAAGCACCATAAATGTTGATTTTCGCTGAGCCTTTAAGCAAGAAAATTGAATCGGCCTGAAAAAGATCTTGCATCTAGTATTTTTTGTATAAAGAATTGGTTTGAAATGGTTTTGTTAGAAAAGAAAAGGTGTTTTTGACTCAAGTTTACTCTTATTCTTCCTAAATCATGGATTTGGAAGAGTGTCATAGAAATTATGGAAAAAGGTTATCAAAATAAAAAGATCTTAGAATTACAATCAATATTTTAGCACATGTCAAACTATCGATATTTGAATCTTTTAGATGCATAACCTATTTGTAAGACTGTAGACACCTCATTTTATCCAGACCAATTTTTGGTATCTTAGGGTTTAGGTAAAAAGTGACAAAAAAAAGAAATAAAGCTGGGGAACGATTGCCGGGCAACTTATTGCCTGGTGACAAAGTTTTTTGGGAAGGCCTAAAATACCTATGGATCACTTTAAAAGAAAATTCAAAAACAGGGCAATTTCCCTCTTTTTGTGACCAAGATAAGACAACTCGAGGAACCTAAGGTGTATACGGGTTGCATGGGTGCTTAAACACTATCACGGGGCTTTCACATTACCAAAGTTTTGAATTTCCATGTGTAGTATTGATACATGAGGGTTTGGTATCGATACCTAAGGTGTGGTATCGATACCTAGCATGATTGTATCAATACAAGTCTTGGCAGTAGCTAAAGTTTATTATTTTTGGCAAAATCTATCGATACAAATCCATGGAGTATCGATACTGGCCTTTAAGTCTCGAGACTGGAAACATTTTTTTCTCTTAGTATCGATGCACAGCTTATTTTATCAATACTCAGGAGTTGTGTATCGATACAACATGTTTTGTATCGATACACTAAGACATTTTTGCCTAGTTCGAGCCAATTATCAGCCTTTGAAAACCCGATTTAAACATGTTTTTGCACCAAAGAACTATCATATAACATTGCAAATCTTAACTATGGGTTCATTAATGGATTCTAACAAATTTTTGGAGTCTAAATAATTAATGACAAAGGTAACTTTCATAAAATATATAGGTGTATGAGGGTGGCAGGCATATCTCCAACTTACAGGCTTTCATAGCCTTTCTGTCCCCTTGATCAGCATGGCAGAACCAACAAGAAAAAAGTCAAGTGAACATGGCATCTAAAGATATGCCCTGCTGCAGAAGAAAAATTAATGAGGCCCTTTGCATTGTCTTCTAAAAAAAGAGGGGTTGAACCAAGAGAAAAGAGGGGGCTCTCAACAATCAAAAAACTTTCCAGCAATCCTAAAAAACTCTTCACCCATCCCTACAAATCCTCCAGCCATTCTCAGCCCCAAAAACACTTCCAAAAATACTATTTCATTAACTCCCATACTCTATTCCCGTAGCTACCTCAAAACACCACTGGAAAAACTTTAAGAACCCAACTTTCCACACATTTTGATCTTTAAAAAGCCTCACCATCAACCATACCACCAAAAAGCTACTTTATTTCATCCTTTTCTTGCTAAATAATAGCAAGGAGAAGGAAGAAATTAAGCTTACAGCCACTGCTCCAAAAAAAAAAGGAAGTTCATGTTTTTGGTACATCCCCTCTACTTTGATCTTTATATTTTCTGTTTTGTCATTAGCATCATCTTAGTAAACCCTTTTTATGCTTTTATGGCCACCCTAGGACTCCCATGCATTTTTGTGGCTTTGGTTGTGG
>JBBYHL010055449.1:17046-39459 GCA_038381835.1 Adansonia madagascariensis | reverse complement strand
AGTATCGATACATGAGGTCCTGTATTGATACAGAGGCTTATGTATCGATACATCTACATGTTGTATCAATACAAATGTGGACATTTCAAATTTTTGGCGCATTAGAGCATTGTATCGATGCATGAGAACCATGTATCGATACATTCAAGTAAAATTGTGAATTTTCTCATATCTTTTATCCTCGAATACCTTGGACTACGTCATTTGATGCAACATCTTTGCATTTACCTTTGATATGATCCCTAGGCCTTCTTGATGTCCTCAAAATACTTTTTCACCAGGCGACCCCCTTTTACGTTTATACTCCAGATTGCTAAAAATTAACCCGGACAAAATGAGGTGTCTACAATACCTTCGACATGAAAGTATCCCAGTACCCTAACGAACACTAATATAGTGATGAAATGACAAACCTATCCCAAATATGCACCTTCGGTATAAAAGCATCCCAGTTACTATCTAGGACTCAATTTTAGGTAAAATTACTAAAATGCCTATAGGGTATACTTTTGACATGAAAGCATCTCAGTACCCTAACAAACACTAATACAATGATGAAATGACAAACCTATCCTAAATATGCATCTTTCACATAAAAGCATCCCGGTTACTATCTAGGACTCGGTTTTAGGTAAAATTACCAAAATACTGTAGGGTATACCTTTGATGTGAAAGTATCCCGGTATCCTAATGGACATTAATATGGCAATGAAATGGCAAACCTATCGTAAATATGCACCTTTCGCATAAAAGCATCCCGGTTACTATCTAAGACTTGGTTTTAGGTAAAATTACCAAAATACCCTTAGGTATACCTTCGACGTGAAAATATCCTGGAAACCTAAAGGGCTGGATAACATCATGAATAAATAAACCTACTTCTATTGTACACCTTCGACATAAAACTATCTCGGTGATGACATAGGGCTTAGTTCTAAAGAAATTACTAAAATAACCTCAACATCTTTGACCTACAAGTATCCCGACAACCTAGAAGACTCGAAAATGATATGAAGTGACCATTATACGCTCCATGGGTAACTTAACTTTCGAAATTGACCTAAAATGCAAAAAATTGCTAATAGGTTGTTAAAACTTTTCAAAATTTATATTTAAGTCCTTACATGGAAAACACATCATAAAACATCACAAACATATGAAAATACATATGAAAAACACAGCAAACACATCCACAAGGATTCTGCCAAACACCTTGGCCTTGAATCATAAATTTTCAACATTTTGCAAAATAATCCGTAAACTTCCTAAATTTACGTTTTTTACTCTTATATGGAAACACCATAAAACATCACAAGAAATCATCAAATCAGGTCAGAATCAACAAATCATGGTAAAAATGTACATAAAGGTTTGGCCAAGTACTTTTGGCCATAAAGCATAATTTTTCCATATTTTACAATTAGTCCCTAAACTTTTTAAAATTACAAAATGATCCCTAAAGGTCAAAAGCTCCTAAAATATGTTTGCAAACACATGAATCAGAATTCTCATGGCTCATAAAGCTTTCGGCCAAGCCAAAAATGACCAATAGAGCTTTTACAAATTTATATTTTAGTCCCTATGTTTACTGCATTACAAAATAACATAAAAACCATAAAATCAAGACAAAAATAAGCACAAAATCATCACCATCAATTGTAATCAGATTCAGCCCAAGCCTGAATATCACCAAAACAAAGTTTTTCCGTCATGAAATTTCACAAATAATATCATAATTATATAAACAAAATTTTGTCAAACTTGAAAAGGCATAAGATCACTAATATTTCAAAATAAAACAAGGCAAACATGACATGATAAATATTACTAAACATATGTTCATAAAGGTAATACCATTTCTACTAATAAACATAAATTATTATAATGAAAATCAACACAAATGCAATAAAAATCAAATATATCAACAAAATACATAAACTTTGATCATTGTTTTCATGCTTGGCTTTTCAACATGGAATGAAATGCATATGTTCAAGCAATCATAAAACTCACTAAAATAAAGATTCAAAGATGAAATTAACAAAAATTAGAATTTGTACAAGAAAAAATACCTTGAAAGCTTGAAAAATTAAGAATTTTCAATTTTTTTAGGGCTTTTTTCTTTGTTCTTTTTCATGGAAATTGCTAAAGCTCCTCAGAGAAGAAATTGAACTCATATTTATAGGGGATGAAGGACAGCAACAATGGTGGAGTTTCCACCAACTTCTACAAATTTCTTTATTTTATTTATTTATTTTATTTTAGATATCATTTTCAAAACTAATTTATTAAGAAATAAAAAATAATATTTGAAGAATTTTAAAAATTATAAATTCATAAAAGTTTCGCAAAAAAATTTCGGAGTAGAAAACTTCGTATTTTATAAATAGGAAAAATTTCAAACGAAAATGCAAAACTCATAAAATAAAAAGAATTTTTCAAAACTGATTTAATATGAAATAAACAATAATATTTAAAGAATTTTAAAAATTAGAAACTCAAAAAAAATCTTTTCAAAAAAAATTTACGGATAGAAAACTTCCTATTTTAGAAATGGGAAGAAAAATGTAAAACTTATAAAATAAAATGAATTTTGAAAAACTGATTTAATGGTGATTAAATGAAAATATTTAAAGAATTTTGAAGTTCAAAAATCAAGAAAATTCCACCAAAAAGTTTACAGATAAGGAAAAACTTGTATTTTAAAATCAAGAAAATTTCAAAAATATGTTCAAATTTTAGAAAAATGAGTTTTCTCCACCACATTAATCAAAATATTAATTTAAAAAATAATAAAGATGAAAATCTAATATCTGAAATAATTTATACTGAAAAACGTTTACGAGTATGATATCGCAGTACTGTAAAAATTTTAAAATTAATTATAAAAATAGACAACTTGTGGTATAAATGCCAATACAAATTTTTCCTCAACTATTTTTGATTTTTCGGGGTGCATATCAGCATAACTACCACGCAGGTATCAGTAAAAATATACAATATTCAATTTCCTAAATTTAATGAAAATTTTCAAATAAATTCTAAAAATTGGAAATCTAACCATGATAACATCTGCATAAACAAATTTAAAAATTTCACAAGCATAAAGTTAAAAGTTAATTATTTTACCTTGAAATTTGTCTTTTTATCTTGGATTTGCTATTCATGACCTTTGAAATGGCGCTAATTTTATGACATACACCTGCGATCATTCAAGCACATTTAAATAGGTCTTGAAAATGTACATTCCCCTTAAGAAAATTTACCTTCATTGAGACAAGTGCCTAATTTTGTATCTCAGATGTTTTTGGACTAACAAGGAAAGGGACCCAGACAAAATTAAGTGTCTATAACATAGCCATGTTTAAAATGGAAGATGACCATCTTCTTTTTATCCTTTTCTAATCCCCTTGCAACCCCCTTTAAGCCTAATGCATTCATTCTTTCAAAAGCCTTGATCAAGGATAACCCTCCACATTAGAGGGCATGGAAAGCCATTTAAGAAGAAAGATCAAATCTCTACTTTTATGATTATCAAAATGCCCAACATCAAAGGATAAATATAGGATGTATCAAGTTGTCAAGGTTTAAACTCTCCAAAAAGTAAAAAAACCAAAAAACACACAAAAAAATTCAAAGTCAAAGTGAAGAAAGAAAAGAAAAAGATCTACCAAAAATTAAAGTCAAAATCAAATCAAGAAGGAAGTAACTAAAGAAAAAAAAATGAAGAAACCAAAGAGTGGAAACCTTTAAATTTGATCCTTGATCTAATCATCCTTAAACACTGAATTTAAGCTTGCATACTTTTTTTTTCAAAACCTTGTATACCAACTTGCATTATGTACCTTGAAAAGTCTGTTTTGGTTAGGCATGGCTCTTTGAACTGATGACCTTGTTCTCTAAGACAATGCTTTTTTTGAATGTCCTAAGCTTCCTTGAGGGGCATGATGAAGTAATCAGTAAACAAAAGGAAAAAAAGTTAAAAAAATAAAGAATAAAGCACTAAGGTGAAAACTTAAAAAAAAAAGCAGTTTATAGTAAAATTGGAAAGCCTGAAGCAATCTTCAATGTTGCCTAAATAATTACAAAAAAATCATCCTCCTCAATTAAGAGAATTATCAAGACTTTTAAAACCTCAAGATATCTAGAACCTTCACAAGTCAAGACAAGAGATCGATTTTTCAAAACATCCATTAAAATATTTCCCTGATCAATACCCTTTAGTTAAGACCGGCACCTATCCATAAGGCTTGCCAAACAACCTTCAGAAAACTAAGGATTACTAGCCAAATCTAGCACTTATCAAACTATCACATTTGAAAATTGAGAGAGCGTTATGATAAAGCTTCAAGATATCTGAGTGAAGGAATATTCATTTTTTCTTATTAATTGATTTATGAAAGCCCAAATCTTTGACTATCCCATGTCGTATCTTAATTTTGTACCTATCCATAAGGCTTTCCAAACAACCTTCTAAGGACTAAGGGATTACTAGCCAAATCTAGCACCTATCACGCTTTCACATTTAAAAATCGAGAAGCATCATGATAAGGCTTCAAATAATTTGAGTGAAGAAATGTCTGTCTTCTTTGACCATTCCATGTCAACTTTTGATTTTATGGTGTCAACCCATCGAAAATTTAACCTTTTTAGTTGATATTAAGAGTCTTTGGTCATAATTTGTCAATATTTTTGAACTCTTAACCTTTCATATCAACATGTCTCACCCAAACCATACAAAATGATTGATTTTCTTACTTAAGTTAAGAATACCCTTAAGAATGATCACCAATTGTTAAGCGTTTTGATGCCAGATGAACATGACATGTTATCACCTTTAAATCTAGAAAACACTTGTTTAGGATGAGTTATGATTAATTTGCTTGATGCTATACCCAGGTGACTTATGGTACATGGGATGTCAGTCGCCTAAATCAAAGAGATGAAAACTTTATAACATAAGGCTATGAGAGTGTAGTCCTAAGTTGACGAACAATAACCTTGTTTTTTTTTCCTCTCAGGGAAAGTCGAGATGCCTTGAAGACTTTGAAGTCTAAATATAAAACACAGCCTAGGAAAGAAAAAGTCAAAAGCTAGAGATCATCTTCAAAAAGATCTCACATTTACTTTTACTAATGAATTTACCTGTGAAAAGTCAACAACTTAGCAAATTACTCCTCTATAACATGGCGAGAAACCAAGAGGCAGAATATTGGCATATATCTCGAAAGGAACAACAATCTTTGGTCAAATGCCTCCAAGAGGGATTTATGTCAACACATAAAGAGAAAAAGAGGTAACAAATCATTTTAAGCTTTAACCTTTTATGTGTTAAGAAATGTTTCACTTTCCAAAATGGAAACACACATACATGTGAAAGATCAATGAATACATACATTCATACATGTATTTCTTAAAAGCACTCGCATCATATTAATATATGCATCGTTCAAATACACCTCATGCATCATTTATGAGTTATAATGTGAGAAAAGTCTTATAAGATACCTTTTTATAATTGTCAAAAAAGTCAAGACCAATCGTGTTGGTGGGTTAGTCCCAGCTAATTAGCCCATGTCATCAAAAGTTAAAGCCCAATGATGCTAGGAGGTTAGTCCTAGCTAATTAGCCTATGCCGTCAAAAGTTAAAGCCCAATGATGTCGGTAGGTTTGTCTCAGCTAATTGGTCTATGTCATCAAATTTATAAGCCTAATAACATCGGTAGATCAGTCTAGGCTACTTAGCCTACATCATCAAAAGTCAAAGTCCATTGATATCGGTAAGTCAATCCTAACTAATTGGCCTATGTCATCAAAAATCTAAGCCCAATGGCACCATTAGGTCAGTCCAGGCTAATTGTCCCATGTTATCAAAAATTTATGGCTAATAACGTCGATGGGTCACTTCTGGCTAATTGGTTTATGTCATTGAAGGTTAAATTCCAATGATATTGATAGGTTAGTCCTGACATATTAGCCAATGTCATCAAAAGTTAAAACCTAATGACTCTAGTAGGTCAGTCCCAACTAATTAGCCCATGTCATCAAAAGTCTAAGCCTAATAACACCAATAGGTGACTGATTAGCTTATGTCATTGAAGGTCCAAGCCCAATGACGTCGGTAAGCTAGTCACGATTACTTGGCCAATGTCATCAAGAGTCAAAGCCCAGTAATGATGGTAGGTCAGTCTTGACTAATTGACCCATGTCATTAAAAGTTAAAGCCTATCAATGTTGATAGGTTTAGCTTAGTTAACTGGCCTATGTCAAGAGGATTAAAATCACTATGTCCTATGGGCTTAGTTTGACCAATTGTCCCTTTATTAAAAACTTTGTCTTAAAATCAAATCCAATAATACTGACAGGTCTAGCTTTAGTTTTTTAGTCTCTTTGTCATCTTTTAAGCCAAACTTAGGGATAAGTTGAGCCTAAGATTGCAATCTAGCTTTTAGATAAAAATAATCCTAAAAAAAACTTAAACTTTACCTTCTTGCATAGGTTAGAATCATAACTAAAATTAATTTTGGGTCTTTTATCACAGGAGCATGAAGATACATTAAGTACACCTCAGAGAAATTGGTGTCATCAGTCTTTGCCTTATTCTTGATACTCAGCAATAGCCAAAGAGGGGCAGTTGTAGACAACCTATTTTGTCCAGGCTAATTTCTAGCATCTCAAGACTTAATTGAAAGATAGTAGAATAAAATAATAAAAACAAAAAATGAAGACGACTGCCAAGTAATATTATGCTATATGGCGATAGCCAAAATTTTTTTTGGGAAAGGTTTGAAATGCATAGGGATCATATTAAAAAATATAAAAAAAGGGCATTAAAGGTCACTATTCAAGTTATTGTTAGAGTCATTTGACATGCATGGATCAATGATCCATTAATCCTAGGAATGGTAAGATGTCTGGAGAACCAATGGTGTGTAAAATCCATATTTGCATGAGTGGGTATTGATACATCGCCTCTAGGTATTTATACAAGACCACTACATCATCAGAGCATAAAAAATCCCTATTGGTATCAATACAAGATGCCATGTATCGATAACTTTGATATTGGTGCTGATACAGGAAGCTTTAGTACCAATACCAAGTTATGTCATAGCTAAAATCATGATTTTTAGCCTAGTTGTATCAATACAAGTCATGTAGTATCGATACTTAGGAAAATTTTATGCCTGTTATTGATACAAATGCCTTGTCTTAAGATTGGAAAGTAATTTTGCACTAGGTATCGATACAGAGCTTTTCGTATCAATACTGAAAGGTAAAATTTGCCTCTTAGATCGATACAAAGTCTTTTGTATCGATACCATAAGGCACCTGATTCGTGCCATTTTCACACCTTTTCACCATAATATCAAAACATGAATTGGTCATGACTTTGTCCTCAAAAAACCTACAAAATCAGGTATAACTTCCTAAAAATCATATAGATTTCATTTTTAGGCCTTAAATAGTAGGTTATAACATTTTTCAATGGTCTATTATGCTTGTTATTAATAAAGGGCAAGCTTGGCCTTACTCACTATATCAGCGCATTATGGTTTGTTATTGCTACCAAAGCTGTACATCAACCAATAAAATGCTGAAAGGTTACTTCTTCGTACAATGACTTATCATATTATACACTTTAAATGTCCTAAATGCCCCATATTTGCTAGGGTTTTGTTGGCTGAGATTAAATCTTATATAGGATATGTTATGAGCTCAGCCAAAGAGGATTCCACACACTCTCATATCAGCCACCACCCTTAAAAAATTCCACTCCTATAGCTCTCCCTTAAGCACTCTAAAGACCCTTCCAAAACCCTTCATTTATTATATTTCTCTTCACTAACCTTCCTTCTTTCATAATATAATCATCAAAGCTCATTTAAGGCCATATTTTCTTGCTAAATCATAGCAAAAGAAGGGAAAAATTGAGCTATAAGTGCAAGTTCTTTTATACATAACATCAACAACAAGATTCTTAATTTTTAAGTTATAATTTTTATTCTTTTCCATTCACCTAGTTATTGTTTATTCATTTGCATCATTGTCATGAGCTTTAACATGCTGACCATGACTTTATCTTAGGATTCTAATGCATCTTATGACTTTGGTTGTGGTAGACTTAGGATTTTTTAGTGCTTTGTTGACCCTTCCACCATGTTTTATCATATTTATGTGCTTGGGTTATTTTGAAAGTGTGTTTTAATGCTATCCTAAAATTTCAGCAAGCTTTCCTTTGTTATTTAAGCATGCTCACATCATTTCCACGGCATGATTCTTTATGTCATTCATGAAACTAACATCTCTATGCATTTCATGTTTATTTTTTTATATTTTTATCTTTATTTTCATATTTAAAGGTCATCTTTTGTTTGTTTAAACATGATCTCCATGACTATTGACATGAATGTCACATGTAGATAATCATATGTTTATCAAAATGCTTCTTTATTGTTTGTTAAAAATCTATTTTTTTAAATACCCCTAAGTTAAGGCTATGTTAACTTTAATAAATGGAGATTACCATTGACTTAAGATTTTCTATTTATTGGTTTTCCAATTTTAGAGAGCAATCAAGCTTTCCATGTTTAGATTCAAGGTTTAACAAGGCTAAATATTTTGTTTTCAAAAAAATAAAATGTCTAAAATTATTTATGCCTTGGTCTTTTTGTCTAGAGTCTCTTATTAGTGACATAACTAATGGGTTGTTTCATTATCCCAAACTACTTTAAGATTAAGCAAATGAACTTGTGAAGCTATTGTCATCGAACCCCTATTGTTAGGACATTAAAATGTCCAAAACTTGAGTCCAGCTCTAAGAAGCTTGAAAAATAAAAAAACTCCCTTGTTTTACCCTGGTAGCATTGTGGTCACAACTTGAAAATTCAGTTTTGAACATTAAAAAAGTTTTCATGAATTTTCTGATATTTTTGCCTAGAAGAGACCTTTGTCTTCGGATCGTTCCGGATGAGGGAGTTATAATTTTCAAACTAATACTATTTAGAACCCTTGGAGTCAATGATTTGCATTTTTTTAGGCCATTTTGGCTAAGTAGAATTTTTTTCACTTCTTAAAATATTTTTCCTAAAACTTTTGTGAATTTCCCTTTTTGAAAAGGTATCATTTTTTATTTAACGGTTCCAAATGACTCAGGAATGATTTTTCAAAGTTTATGGCACCCTTTCCCCTATATGTGTTGTTAATGTAGCACTAGAACCAACTTTAAAAATAATTTCCTCCTGGAAAGTGATTTTTAGGATTTTTGAAATATTTTACATTAATCCTTATCAAACCACCTTTCTAACAATACCTCACTCGACCCTTGAAACCTTCAAATCAACTTAAAATAAAATCAAAAATGGGGATAGTGCAATGCTATCCCTTGTTTTTAGTATTAGTTAAAATTCACTAATTTTTCTAAATTCCCACTCTGAGGCATTTGAATGCCTCTAAATGTATCTGACCAATGTTGAGTTAAAAAGATATGCAACAACCCCTAGGTGTGGATCAAGGTATGAACATTTTTTTTGAATTGTCAATTTCATTTTTATCAACTGTAACTTGTTTAAAATAAAAATTATCGGTTTTGTCAAGAAACCCCACACTTTTGTTAAGAAATAGTTAATTTTCACCAACTTAAATTTTCAATCTTGCCTTTTTAAAATTCATCAAAAATCAAATATTCTCTCTCCCAAATTTTTTGTAGACTTTTTCAAAATTTAAACCTAGTTTTTGTGCCTTAAGCAACCAATGGATCCAAAGCATCTAAAAAATTGTCAACTTGGTTATTTCTAGATAACCGATAACAATTACAAGATATATTTCAATCATCCTTTCCTTTTCCCTTTTTGTGTGATTTATTTTATGTGAAATTATTTCTTTTTTCATATAACTAACACATTTCTCTTTGTGGTATTTATTTTGTATTCATATTTTCAAATCGTTTTCAAAAATCATGAAGGCAATGCCTCTGTCAGTATCCCTTCAGTGCTTGATATGAAGTATCGTATTTTCAAAACTAAATCCAGGCTTATTTTATAAAAAATCACTATGTTTCCCACTTTTTAGGATGTACATGGGATTAAAATTTTCTTAAAGCCTGGATATCTCTTTACAAAAATTCATGCACTAAAAGGGGATTATAATAGAATGATGATAAGTCAAAACCAAGAGAACTAAAACTAATGCAAGATATAGCTAGAAAGTACAGCTTTAAGGTGTGTTAGGAGGTTGATACTTCCCTCTGTGTAACCAACTCTTGAACCTAATCATCAAATCTTTAGACCATGCAAACCTCGGAATTCATTTTTTAAGTTTTGATAGGTATCTGATTGAACCTAGCCCAATGTATTTGGTGGAGACTCCAAGCGTTTACCAATGGCCATCCAAGGATAATTTGAGGATTGATTCATCCGATGATTCCTTTTTCACGATATAAAGTAAAGGATCTATGCTTTCTCTCTCCTCTTTCCTAAAAAGGAAGAGTCCCGGTCAAGAGGATACTTTTTTGCCAAGAAAAATATCTTTAAATTGCATGCTTCCCTATGCGATAAGGTAAAGGCACGTTGCTGACGACCACCTTTAAATAAGTAAATCAAAATTTTTTATTTTCTTGAAAAATAAAACTTTTGTATTCCTTCCGTTTTTCGAAGGGGGTTGAAAACATTTTGATTTTTATAATATATAAATACCCTATATACTTAAAATTAAAATAGTAATATTAATTAAAAATTTTAAAAATATGGGTATTATCAACTATAACTGAGGTTTAAGGTAACATGTAGTTTATAGGAATTGATTTATGGGCATCATGGAGGACACATGTCTCAGTCAAAGCATAACCGACTCTCTAACCCTTTCATAAGATTTTAGGGTTATTAAATAGACTTTTGGAGTTTATTTTTGAGTGTTTCATAACCCTTAAAGATGAACTTAGGTAGGTGACCATATCACCAAACCAAAATAAATTACTGGCAACTCCAAACTAATTCGTTGTTTCATAGTTGCATTTATGGTTAAGTCAAGTGTGCGATTTATCCCGACAACTTAGTCCTAATATAAAAAAAAAAAATTATCCATCAAAGTCCAACATGTTGGATTCACGTTTGACACATTACGACACCTTCTTCTCAAGGACTTGGGAAAAGACTCACTAACATACTATTATAGACCCCTGTGTTTGGGCATTCGAATATCTGAGTCACAACTATTGGAATTCGGGTGATGCTTAAATGAATCAAAACAATAAATTTAATAATTATTATTAAATTACACAATAAAAAAATTAAATAAACATACCGAATTCCTAAAAGGATCTACTTGCGGATCTTTAACAGATTTGAAAATTCAAGAAAAACTAAATCAAAAAATTGTACCTTATATTGGGATTGTCAAGATCCCTGATTAAATTCAATCTTCACTTTTTCTTGTAGAAACCAAAGCCGTCCAATTGTTTTACCTTAATGGTGATCCACACGGGTGACTTGAGAAACCTTCAGAAGGTTGGGACATGTTTTGTTAGGAGTTATGCTAGCGACTTAGGATTCGTAAACCTTCCTTTTGATTGAGCACCTTTTTCTCGTTTAAGAATCGAGAACAAGAAAACATTTTTCTTTCCTAATGCTTTTTAGCATGCGGTACCCATTGTCAACAACAAAAGGTGGCATCAATCTACCAATAAAATGAGGATTGCAAAATCAAATTATAAATAGTTAAGATTAGGGTTAAATACAATTTTTTGTTTAATTGCACTTTAACCCTTTGACAAGTTAAACTTTTTAATTTAGTCCCTAAGAGATTGATATCTCTACAATTTAATCTAATCTTAATTTAGTTTCATAAAATCACCTTTATGTGTATGACCTATTAGGCCCCTAACATGTTGATAATAAATATAAATTTATTCAGTTAAGAATATTTATATTTATAGACCATGAGCAACATCTAGAAATGCAACATGGCCACCGAAATGTTACAAGAGTCAATACAATTTTGACAAGCCTTTTAGTGAACAATATGTCAGTGTAATTCAATCCTTTCATCATATATCTAGGAAAAGGCAAGACCATGGTGTAGTGTCTACTCTCAACCTATTTCATATCAGTCCTACTGCCCTATATTTTAACTTCATAGTTGGTATTGCCTTGGCCAAGGGCCTTGAGTTAATATAGGTCAGGAACAAATGAGATATGTCCTTTCATATCATTTGCAGTAATGAATCCTCTCTAGACCACCCATTTACCTTTAGTATGCTTCCTATCATACCCAAAACCACCCTTATTTTGGTATCTATCATTATGGACTTATTCATGATGATCTTTAGGTATTATAATTCACATACAAGGTGACTTGATGTCACAAGTCTAAGGATTACTTATGTCATAACATGGCTAGGATACAAATCCTGACTAGCCAAGCATAAAAGGCACGTATATCCCTTGCTCCTATATATCTATATATCATTATTTTTTATTTATAGGGGCCATATTATTATTATTATTATTATTATTATTATTATTATTTGTTGTTGTTGTTGTTGTTGTTTTCTTTTTTTTGTATCTGAAGATTAAGTTGCCAAGATGAATCACTCACTCAACCTAACTCTAAATAATCATTACGAAATGACCATTTATTTTGGAGTAGCCACTAATCTGTTTTGGCTAGGTGAGATTGGTCACCTATTGGAGTTCGTATTTAAAGGGCCATGAAGCTATGGAGACAAACTCTGAGGTTAGCACTAATACCAGAGTATGAAAGGGTCTAAAAGTAGGTTACAATCATGAGAAGGTCGACCTCTTATGATGCCCAAAAATCAATACCTTATTAATAGTATGTTAACATAAAATTTGATTTTAATTAAGTTTCAATATTTGGTACTTAATTATAATTCTCATATATATAAAAATAAAATTTTATGAAAAGGATTTATTACTCTGTATGACAAAAATAAGTTTTTAATATTTTTGAAGATAAAAATATCTAATGCACCTTACCGGAGGATTGGAGGAATACGATAGGTTTTATCATTATATCTTTCACACCCCACCAAAAAGCCATAGGAATACGAAAGGTTTTAAGAATCAAAATATCTTTCACACCTCATCGGAGGGCCAAAAGAAAACATAGGGTTTTACTTTTACAAAATTCAAAAAAAATATTGATTTTTTTATTTTTAAAAGGATATCTCATTATTAAAATAATATGTAGAACCCTTTACATATACTAGGAGACATTCCATGAACTAATTTAACTTGGAGACATTGCCTTAATTTTCAAATATTTTGATTTTGTGAAATAATAAAATTTATCCTAAGAGCCCCTAAAGTACACATTTGATGTATAAGTATTCTAGTGACTCTACAGACTCAGTTTTAAAGTATATTACTAAAATGTCCCTAAGGTATATCTTCAATGTGAAAGATCCCAGTAACCCCAAAGGACTTGATAACTTCTTAAGGAATGAACCTATTCCTATTGTGCATATTCAACATATAATTATCCAAGTGATCACATAGGACTTGGTTCTAATGTAAAATACTAAAATGTCCTAAGGTTTACCTTTGACATTAAAGTATCTTGGTAACCTTAAAGGACTTGATAACTTCATAAAAAAATGAACCTGTTTTTATTATGCACCTTCAACATAGAAGTATCCCGATGATCCTAGATGACTCAATTTTAAGATAAATTACTAAAATGCCCATAGGATATACCTCCGACATATAAGTATCCCAGTACCCTTAAGGACTCAATAATGATATGACATGACAATTTTACCCTAAATAAGTAACTTAGATGACAAAATTGACCTAAAATACAAAAATTACTAATAGGTCCTTAAGTTTCTCAAAATTACATTTTAGCCCCAAAATGGCTAAAAATGCTAGAAGTGTTTCTAAATGACCATAATACCCCAGATAGGTAATTTGATATGAAAAATGACCATTTTGACTCTAAAATGCAAGGCTTTATTAAATGGTCCTTAAAGTTTTCTAACTTTACAAAATAGTCCCTATATGAAATAAAATACACAATCAAACATCAAACACATCAAAATTAACGTGAAAAACACACCAAAAATCACATAAACCATTTGGCCAAGTACCTTTGGCCTAGAAACAATTTTTTTTTAATTTTTGCAAACAGATCTTTAAACATTTTAAAATTTAAAAAAAGCCTCAAAAAGTTTAAAAATGTATTTAAACATGTGAAAAATATGTGAAAAACATTCCTAAAGGTGCTTGTAGTGTTCTACCAAAGCATGGATGGCCTTGAAATTTTTTTTTCAATTTTTGCAATTTGGTCCCTGCACTTTCCATAATTGCAAAATAACATAAAAAAAATCAAAACATCACAAAATCATCTTTGTTAGATATGGCCAAGGCTTGGAAACACCTATCCAAAGCATTAAAATTTTGAAAAAATTATTTTTTAGCCCTTCCAACTTTAATATATAACAAAATAATATAAAATATCATAAAATCAAGCATAAAAATTTCATCAAGAACCACCATCAAATTCGACCAAAGAAATAATCATCAAAAATAATTTTTTATCACATACTTCCATAAATATCAATATAAATACATGTCATAATTTTTACCAAGCTTAAATATGCATAAAATCATGATAAGTAATGCACATATTAACATAAATCAACATGAAAATACTAAGAAAAATAGCACAAACGTAACATAAAAATATATACATATGAAAATAACAATATTTCTATCAACAAAAACAAATTATCTTGATGAAACTCAACATAATACTGATAAAAATTAAATATGAAAATAAAATCGAGAAACTTTGTTCATACCATCATACTTGGCCTTTCAACATGGATTAAAATCCATGACCATAAGTTTGATTTTGGCTCACTAAATGGAAGAATCAAGCATGAAGTAAACCAAAATTAAAATTTTTACAAGGAATTTACCTTAAAAAGATTAAAAACCTAAGAAACCTTAATATTTTTTAGTTTTTGTAATGAAAAGCTAAAATACCCCAAATGAAAGCTTATCCTTTTATTTATAAAGAGGATAATCTACCAAGGGTAGTAGGAACTCTTGGCCGAATGGCCATATCATTCTTTATTTTTTTATTTTTTTACTTTTTCTAGATTTTTCTTACTTTTTTTGGTTTTTTGATAAGTTTTAAATGATATATTTGTTATTTTGTATATTACATCATGCATGACATCATCATCTAGAACTTTTGCCTTAAAAGGATCTAATTTCGATAATATCAAACTTAATGATAAAATTCAATCTCTATTAAATTAATTTTCGTATAGCCAAATTATCAAATTCTAAAATTAAAATAAATATACACAAATTTATGAAAACGTCTTAATAAATAAAATTATAATTGCAAATTTTATGATTAAAAATGAAAATTAAAGTGAAATGACTGAATTGTAAGAAATTAATTATAAATTGAGAAATTTAGTTTCAAATTTAAGCACTTAAAACCGTAATTAATTATCCATATAAAAATTTTGGATTCAAAAGAATTAACAAAAATTTTAGAGAGAGAAAAAGTTTTTGGGCTTTATTGTAAAATCAAAATGGGCCTAATTAGGACTTGTTGGAAAGTAAAATGGGCTGGTTAAAGTAATCAAAAATGGGCTTGTTGGAATTGTAGAGAATAAAATGGGCTTAGTCAAAAATAAAAAATAAGCTTGGCAAATCTGTTAGGCTTGTTGGGAAATTAATGGGTTTACTAAGCCCATTATCAAAATTTGCAAGTTGTGGGACTATTAAAGAAATTGGCCCGAAATTAAAATAAAATTAACAAAATTTTTTCTTAAAAATTACATGTGTTGAACTCTAAATCTAATTTTTGAGAAATTTTATGTGTAAGAAAAAGAAAATTAAAAATTCTAAACTCATAAAATTTTATGAGAAATATCCTTATGAAAGAAAATTCATATTTGAAAAAAATAAAAAACTCATAAAATAAAATAAAATTTCAAAAACTGAATTAACATGATTTTAATGAAAGTGCTTAAAGAATTTTAAAAATTTAAACTTAGAAAAATTCTATCAAAAAAATTTATGGAATAAAAATTTCTTATTTTAAGAAAAACGAGAAAATTTAAAAAATATGTTCAAATTTATAGGCCGTTGCTAAAAATCAAGAACATGGCAAAGAATAAATAGACACGATTTTGTTTGGGCCATGGTAAGCCCTTCAATAGAAAAGGTTCTGTATATACATACATATGTATAGGCCAACTGCATTAGTTTTTTACCTAACCAACTATATTGGGCTTTTATATTTTAATGCCAATTTCGAGTAGGCTGAGGCCATCAGCTACCCTTAGGCTTTCAAATTTTTATGCCAATTTCACTAGGACAAAACCATCTGCTACTTTTGAGCTTTTTTATTTCTTTATTGCCAATTTCGTAGGGATTAAGACATTAGCTACTCTTGGACTATTTATCTTATTGCTAATTTCGCAGGGATTGACCATCAGCCAATTTCGTAAGGACTAAGCCATCAGCTACTCTTGGGCATTTTTATTTTAGTGCCAATTTTGCAGGGACTAAGCCATCAGATATGTTTTGGCTTTTAATATTTTGGTGCCAATTTCGCAAGGATTGAGTCATTAGCTACTCTTGGACTTTTCATTTTGGTGCCAATTTCAACAAGGACAAAGCCATCAGCTACCTTAGACTTTTTCAATTTGGTGCCAATTTCATAGGGACAAAGCCATCAGCAACTCTTAGGCTTTTCATTTTTGGTGCCAATTTCGATAGTGACAGAGCCATAAGCTACTCTTGGGCTTTTATACAAGCTAACTTCATTGGTTTTATACTAGATGAAGAGATTCTAAAAAAACTTTTACCGATCCTTCTGCTTAATTGAGTAAAATTAACTTAAAGCCTTTTTTACCTACCTTTCATAAGACTAAATAAAGAAGCCACTTTATGTTACTAGTTCTTAACCAAGTGAAGCTGACAAATAACAAATCCGCTAATCCTTTTGCTTAGTTGGATGAAGTTGACTTAAAGCCTCTTTTATGGATCTTTCACAAGATCAAATGAAGAGATCATTTTACTTCACCGATTCCCAACCAAGTGAAACTGACAAACTTAAATCCTACTTCACCTACCTTTCACGTGATTGAATGAAGAGGATAACAAACTTAAATTTTGCTTCACCTACCTTTCACAAGAGAAGAAAACATATTACTCGACTAGTTCCCAACCAAGTGAAACTTATCAAACTTAAATCCTACTTCACCTACCTTTCATAAGATCGAATGAAAAGGATAACAAACTTAGATCCTACTTGACCTACCTTTCACAGGATCAACTGAAGAGGGTGACAAACTTAAAACTAACTTCACTTACCTTTCACAGAATTGAATGAAAAAGATGATAAACTTAAATCTTACTTTACCAATCTTTCACAAGATTGAATGAAAAGGATGACAAACTTTTCACATGATTGAATGAATAGGACATCCAAATTTGAAATATCATGAAGGTTAATGTTGGTGAGGTCTCATCAATCTTAACTTCATCATTGCCAATTTTTTTTCTTCTTGATGGCTTATTGATGAAGTTTAAATTTTTAAAAAGCAGTTTCATATTTGCCCTCTATGAAATCTGTCTTTTGATCTTGACTTTAGGAATCTGGGAATTGTTCAATTTTTCTTAAAAAGTAATTAAATATCAAATTAGAGTTCATTAATTCAAAGATACAACTTATGCAGTTGGATAAGTATATGCTTAAGGTATATTTACAAACTTCCATTTAAATCATGATATGTATATAAATTTTATCCATTTTTTAGGATTTATAGAATGAGATCACTGTCTTGTTCTAATTTAGGAGAAGATCTACTCGATCAAAAACTATAAAGAGTTCTAAACAATTTCACCAATGAATTTTTTAATATCAAGGATAATAGACATGCCATCTTTATCTTTTGATGTTAAAGATTGATGATCACCATCTAGGACATCTTTAAATGTGGTGAAAGAATGAATTTAGAGGCACAAATGCGATGGCCTTGTTAAAATTTATCTTGAAAAAATCAATACAACAAAGTATAGGTTTGTCAATATCAAATTCAGGTGAATATTCCTTTCAAGGGAGTTCCTTGAAAGGCAAACAATTAATTTATAACATTTTTTTAATTCAAATACAATTGCTCGATAAATGTTAAACTAATGGTAGTAAACATCAAGTTTCAAAGGGTTAATTTTAGAAGTCCTTTGGAAAGTATCAATTTATAAGGCTGGACAAGAAAATTCTAAAAAGTTAGCTTGAATGAAAGCAACATTTGGGTATTTGACTCAATTTTTACTAATGTCATGAATTTCCAAAAGTTTGGGATTGTTTCTGAATTAGCATCGAAGAGTTCTTTTCCTTCGATGGCTATCTTTATCAATTTAGAAGTAATTCTAAAGCATTTAAATTTATTTTAGACTGTCTTTTTTAGGTTTTCACTTTAGAACTTTATTCATTTTTGTTTTTTCTTTTTTTTCTTATTTTTTAATTAATTGCCCCACCATATTCTTGAGGGCTCAAAATCATCTAAAAAGATGGATTTTTTAAAGAGTTTTCTAGGAATCGCTAGACACCTCAAATAGCTATGTTCGATCAAAATACGCTTTGTAGGTATGTAACATAAGCTATGGTTCATGGTTTAGAAGGAAAAGATACAGAAGCCCAAATGATCTATTTATGGGTAATTGAATCAAAGATCATTCTCTTCAGAAGGAATTCACATCTGGCATATCTATCAAGATAAATGTACATCTTTATTTCTTCATCTTTTATTGTTTTTCATTTTTCTTTATTTCTCTTTATTTTTTTCTTTATCATGCTTTCTTCATTCTTCATTTTGAAAGAACTTGAGTTTGAACTTTCTTCATTCTTCACTTTGAAGAAACTTGAGGTTTGGACTTTCGTTATTCTTCATTTTAAAAGAACTTGAGATTTAAACTTTATTCAATTTTTAACTTTTCCTTTGACAATTGATTGGTTCTTCTTGTAATTTTAGAATGGAATTTACCTCTTCTAATCTTGAAGCTTTGCTTCACTTACCCCCTAATGTGGAAGGTTATCATTGATTAAGGTTCTAAGAAAAAATAAATCATCATTCTCAAAAGGGACTGCAAAGGGAATAATTTTTTATATTCATGAAAAGATAGAGAAAGATGGCCATTTGTCATTTCCAAAAAAGCCATTTAAACCATCGAGCTTTTCGCTGGGAAAGAGGATGATTTTTTTTCTAGAATAAATTTTAATATCTCAATAACATGATGTTGCAATTAATTTTTGAAATTTTTTTCTACATTTAGTCTTATTGATTGCCTCTTGAAATCATCAACTCTATAGCCACCAATGAATCTTGGTTTTGATTGACTATTTAAGAAAAGAATCAAATAGGCATGGAAAAATCTCAAATTTTATCTTATTTATCGAGCATTGGATTGAAAAGTTTTTATCCAAAAGGAAAATGTGTTTTGAGAAAAAAAGCTATTTTGGCTCATTTTACTCTTATTTTTTTCCATATCAAGGATTTGGATAAGTGTCATGAAAGTTACAGTAAAAAATTATTCAAATAAGAGAGATATCAAAATTACAATCATTATTTTAACATATGTTGAACTATCTATATCTAAATCTTTTAAGAGCATAACCTATTTGTTTGACCTTCAAGGAATCTAGAAAAATAATATTTGGGTGTGAAAGGCCTATGGTAGTAAAAGGCCTACAGTTGAATGTTTAAGACAATTAAGTGAAAGACCTTTATAAGGGAGTTCAACTTAATGGTGATCATCTACTGAAGAAATTTTTTTTTAAAGGTTCCTATTGGCCTAGATATTAGAAATCATTATTAACAAAGTTCATTGTCCATGACAAAATGCACACAATGTATAAACCAAAATTTATTTCAAAATTCGTAGAGTTTAAAAGAAAAGATACAGAGTTTTAAAGTCAAAATAGAAACTGCCCTTGTTTGGCATACTACCATAAGGTTGATAACCCTTAGACCAATTGTCCTTGATAGGCATCCATTAGTTTTTGGAATTTTTTCAGATCAGCATCCCTAAGAGCTTGTACTTTTCTTTTAAACGCATTGCAATTTTTCATGGAATGGCCTTTCAACCCTTGATGATACTCGCATTTGGTGTTCAAATTGTACCATTCTAGGTACAATGTTTCCTAAACTTTGCTAGGATAGAAAAGATTATCTTATTCTAAAAGAGTAAAGAAAAAAGCTCGGTGTTGGAAATTAGGGGGGCATAATACAGTTTCATTCTCTTTCTTTTCTTCTTCTGAGAACTGCCTACACTGTTTTCTCATTGCAAGCATTTTATGTGCTCTAGAGAGAATTAAACATGGCCAAAAAAAAAAAGAAAAACCATGATACCAATTAGGTGGCATACGCGCAACAAGGAAATGATTTTGTCAATAAGTGCCAAAAAGTCATAACTGATGGAAGCCAGGACTATAGAAAGTCGAGAAAGTGAGAGGTCCATTCAAGCTCTATCCTCAACCAATTTATCATGGTATAGAGATGCCAAAGTATCGACGAAATAGGCATGCATTTCCTAATCTGTGAGGGGTGGTTGGACATGTGAAGCTGAATCTTTCCATCCACGGACATAATTCTTCACAGCTTTTATTAGGATTTTTTTAAATATTTTGGAAGGTTCTTTAAACTAAAACAATTTTTAACTTGCACTCATATTGTTATAAAAATACTCAAGCCAAATCCTTCCAAGTGCTTACTTGGCCTCTTTCTAATTAGAAGTACTATTCTAGAGTTGCCTCAGTCAAACTTTCAGGAAAAATATGGATGAGCAATTTCTCATCTCTGGTATGCCCAATCATTTTATGGTAGTATGTCATCAAATATGCTTTAGGGCATGTGAGTACACCATACTTTACAAACTTTGGTATTTTAAATATTGGTGAGATAATGAAATCTAGCATTGGACTAAGATTATCAATATCAACACTTGTATGGATCTCATCCCTTTTTATGGCTTTGAGCTTTCTTTCAAGAATCCTTTTTAGCTTCTGGTTTGGCTTATTTCTTGCCTTTATGTTTATGCCTTTCTTCTTCATCAAGGTTAAGGACTATTGACTCCTCTTGCACAATGGTGATCTTTGTATTTACCTTTTGTATGAGGATATTAGTATTAATACTAATGGCTGGTAGTGGATTAGCTATAGCACCATTTTGCTGTACATTATAGGTTTTTGTCAATTATGTATTTTGGACATTGGTCAGTAGTCTTTTAGCTTGGTCCCCCTTAGATGTCCTGATAGGAGTGTTAGTAGTGGTACTTTCTAGCTGTTGGCGAACCGTCTTGCTTATCTTAAGTAGTTCTAATAAACTTACAGTTTGTGCTTACATTTTTTTCTTATTGTGTGGTATATCTTTCATTAGCGATTCATGTTTTTTCACCATAAAATGAAGAAAAAAGAACTCAAATTAGTTTGCATGAATATGTTTATATCTTATCAATATTAATCTTTATCATCATTTATGTATTTTTGTCGATTAATGGAAAATGAATGTATGTATGAGTGAATGAATGACTGAATGAATGAATATGAAAATGAATAGGGTAGTATTTGATGAGATAGATTAGGTGCCAAATAGCTAACTAAATATTAAACATGGAGGTTATTATAGGGGCTAGAATATAAGAAATTTGAATCATGATTCAACACCATTGTCTCATCAACCAAAACTCTTCGATTTATTCATTCATTGTTGAGATGCAAAACCACATTTATAGGATTCACAAGAAAAAACAATAAAAGGATCATTCTTGCAAACACTTCATTTTTCTAGCTATCTTAATACTTCTAGGAATCCTTGCAGATACTGATCATTCTTTTAAACTTTATATTTACAAAACCTAGCAAATAGCCACAAGATTATCTTCATGATCAGTTTATTGCCTTTTAGTTCATTGTCAAATTTTCATTAAAACCTGGTGTTCTTCCCTTTGAAATTCAGTCCCAATTGGATGAATTCCCTAATTTTATATTTCAAGTAAAGGCAGCCTTCTGTTGAGTGACCTTAATTGCCAGAGTGATAGTCGCCCTGCTCAATGGCATTGTCATTATTTGGGTATGGAGATTTTAGTGGCCCCATCTGTAAAGGCACCAAAAAACCATTCCTAATAAGTTACGATACAGTATAAAGGATGGGAATCGAATCAAATAGCCATAAGATTATCTTCATGATCAGTTTATTGCCTCTTAGCACTTCATTGCCCTTAGCCAAAAGGTTTCATTGTCAAATTTTCATTAAAACCTGGTGTTCTTCCCTTTGAAATTCATTCCTAATTGGATGAATTCCCTAATTTTATATTTCAAGTAAAGGCAGCCTTCTGTTGAGTGACCTTAATTGCCAGAGTGATA
>JBBYHL010055449.1:0-16946 GCA_038381835.1 Adansonia madagascariensis | reverse complement strand
GTCGCCCTGCTCATTGGCATTGTCATAATTTGGGTATGGAGATTTTAGTGGCCCCATCTATAAAGGCACCAAAAAACCATTCCTAATAAGTTGCGATACAATATAAAGGATGGGAATCAAATCAAATGGATTCTAGTCTTGATTATTTTCCCACCCCCTTAGGGTAAGTGGTTTGGAAATAATTTAGTAGTGAATTTTTTCTGTTCCACTTTTTATTTCAAACCTTAACACTCTAGCTTCTATAAGGTTTTCCACATTATTTTTAAAATGGAATGCAGTCCTTAATATAGTGTCCCCATACTTCAGCATGGTACTCATAATATGCCTAAAGATTATGTTTTTTTTATATGAGATTTTATGGGTTTTAACATAAATAGGTGCGACCAATCAATTTTGAACAAATGAGGGTACACATCCTTATATGTTAGTGGGATTGAATTAAATTAATTTTTTTTTTCTAATTTTACTGTGATTTCTTGCTTGCCAGAGCCTAAAGGTGATCGAGGAGTGATAAAATATTAACAAAGGGTTTGGTTTAATCTGCAGTGATGGAAGATTATGCATATTCTTTTTAATTGTCTGAATTGGCCATGGATCAGAGTCTACCTCTAACGATACTGGGATTGAATTTAATTGTTTGAGGGTACACATCCTTATAGGTTAGTGGGATTGAATTAAATTGAAATTTTTTTCTAATTTTACTATGATTTGTTGCTTGCTAGAGCCTAAAGGTGATTGAGGAGTGATAAAATGTTAACAAAGGGTTTGGTTTAATCTGCAGTGATGGAAGATTATGCATAGTCTTTTTAATTGTCTGAATTGGCCATGGATCAGAGTTTACCCCTAATGATATGCTTGACTTAGTTTTTAGGTTGGTGATAGTAGTGGGATGGATTAAGAGCAACAATGATGATGACTCCTAAGTGCAATCCATTTTGCTTTGATTCTAGTTCCCCCATTTTCTCTATCAACTCTGAAAGCTGTCCCTGTATTTCTTGCACATCTTGTTTAGATTCCTTTATATTTCTTTCTAAAGTGCTAACTCATGCTTCCAATCGAGTTGTCAAGGTCATGCCGAATTGACCTAATATAAATGATGGCATTTCTTTCACAGACTCCCTTTTAAGAATGCTAGTAGTTATTTCAAATAGTTTTGCAAGCAATTTTTTCCCACAAACCTAGTGTTCCGTGCTAGTTCTTGCCTCAAATTATCACCCATGTCTTAGTCCTTAAAATGCAATAAATGAAATGTATTTAGCTTGTCATGGGAATTACAAATCTATTTTGGCTAGGTGAGATTGATCACCTATTGGATATCATATTTCGAGGGTTCTGAAATCTATGGAATCAAACTCTGTGGTTAATGTTAATACTGGAGTATGCAAGGGTCTAAGAATTGGTTATAATCACAAGTAAGTGTCGATCCCTCTCATGATGCCTAAAATTGGTACCTTATTAATTGTGTGTTAACTTAAAATTTAATTCTAATTCAGTTTCAATATCTGGTATTTAATTATAATTCCCATATATATAAAAACAAAAATTTATGAAATAGATTTATTATTTCGTATGAGAAAATTAAGTTTTTAATATTTTTAAAAATCAAAATATCTTACATACCTCATAATAGGATCGGAGGAACACGATAGGTTTTATCATTATATATCATTATATCTCTCGCATCCCACTGAAGAATCATAGGAATACGAAAGGTTTTAAGAATTAAAATATCTTTCTCACCCACTTGAGAGCTGAAAGAATACGAAGGGTTTTATTGTTACAAAATTAAAAAAATACCAATTTTCTCATTTTTAAAAGGATATCTCACTATTACAATAATCCTAGAACCCCTCTCATATATTGGGAAACATTCCATGAACTACTTTAGCTCTGAGATATTACCTTAATTTTTAAAATTTTTGATTTTGTGAAATAATAAAATTTATCCTAAGATGCCTTAAAATACACCATCGACATATAAGTATCCATGTGACCTTAAATGATTCATTTGGCCTTGTAAGGAAACATAATAAGTTACAATTGTGAGATACTTATGCACTGAAATCATATTCCTAAAACTATTCTTAGTTGTTGTATTGCCAAGATAAGGCATTAGCAATGCTTAAAGACTAACACGTGTTATATATTCTTACTTGTAAAATAAGCAACCATTCTCTTGGGTTAAAGTATATAGGATATTTGGGATGGCATGTGGGTGTTTGTTTCGTGGAAAAAAGTTTACTAAACATGGCTCATGTGAGAACTCCATTTGGTATTGTCATTCAAGTGTCTATGGAAATGTTCTAAAGTGTAAGTCATGTAATTAGTCCCATGACTTGTGATACCAAGTCATCTTGTATGGGGACTCTCATACTTAGAAATCATCATGAATGGGCCCATAATAAATAGATGCCTAGTAGGGTGGTTTTGGGTATGATATGAAGCACACGAAGATGGATCTAGAGAGGATTTAGTATTCCAAGTGACATCAGAGACATATCTCATATGTTCTTGGCTTTGGTTAACTTGTTAAAGTCGTTGGCCAATGCATGATGAATTTCTTCTAAATTATTTCTCTAAATTCATAAGGTTAACCATGTGTTGTAGGAACTAATATGGATTGACATATGAGTAGATATTGCACCATGTTCATGGTCTTTCTGAGATATTTTATGAAATGACTAAATTACACTAGATGGCTAGTTGTCAAAAGGTTTCTCCGAGATCATATTGACTCTTCAATATTTAAGGGGTCATGACGGGTTGCTAGATCCCACTTGTGTTCTATGAATGGAATTAATAAGATTAATCATATTCATTGCCTACATGTTAGGAACCTTATGGGTCACTCATAATAAGATGATCTATTGGATTAAATTCGATAGTTAATTAAACATAGCTTAATAAAAGGTAAAATATGGAGGACTTAAAATGAATTAGTTCAATTAATATTATTAAAGATATAAATTAGATTTATGAAATCTAATTACAAATGTCTTAATGTGGCTGTAAAGATAAAAATGTCGTATTGAGATCATGTTTAATAGTTGGCATGTAAATAGGGATATCTTAGGTTTAGGCTAGATAAATATTTCTAGCAAATTAAATAATTATGCAATAGTTATTTAATAATATTTACATGAAGTAAAATTATTTTACTTAGGTGAAGACTTTAATTGAGAATTAAATGTTCTTACATATAAATAAAGGTTGGCCTAAAAGCCCTAATTATGAAGGCCTTATTTTGGACAAAACCTATTTGGACTTGATATAAGTTAGGCATAATATTAGTAGGCCTTATTGGTGTTGGATTAGACTAAGATATTAAATAGTTAATGTTTGAGCCTAATTTTAAATGGCCTACGTAAATAAGTTTCACTTGTATCCCTATGATAGCACCACTTATGGTGAAATCTATTGGGTTTGGTAGTATTGGGCTTGATTATCCCATTAGTTAAAGCCTAACTTAATTTCAATGTATAAATATACATCTATAAGAGTTTTTCGGTGACTGTTACCTTTTTTTGTTATAAAACTCTAAGCTCCACATCCCTAAATCTTTAAGCCATGATTGGCATAATCTTGCTCTCCCTATACCAATAGTGCCTTGTTTGCTCTTTTGATGGTCTAGAATAATTCTTGATCATGAGAAAAATCAAAAAACTCATATCCATATGAGGCAAGAAACCATGACGCCACATCCTTATGGCTTCTCTATAGCACTATCTCATATCTCTATGACTTCTTAGATTAGTTCTTGGTTATGCGTGAGAGAAAATGGTTGCATCCTACCTTTTGGTTCAGGCTTCTCAAGCCTCTAGCTAGCACTGAAGAACCACTAAAGCTTTAAGAAGGCTCCAACAATTATAGATTACTATTAGAGGTAACATACTTGTGCTCATGTAGCCTCAAAAAAGGATCAAAGTAACAAGTCATGGCAATAATTATATAAGGATCAGCACACTTAAAGTTACGAGTCTCAAAAAAGGTAATAACTTTATCATATTTATTTTTCAAATTGCCAAATTGGCCATATGTACATCTCAACCTAAGATCCTAAGGAAACCTAGGTATTTCTTTGTTTACTTTATGATACATATGTTAATCTGATTAGATATTTTATGCCTACTTTGATAAGCATAAGCCCAGACTATCCTTCAAAGTCAAGGTTCAGAACCTCTGGCTTTTAGATAATTATTGCCTATCTATTATGCTCGACAGATTCATCTCCCAAGTCTCTCAATCCTTGTAGTTGGAAGCACAACAACGACAACTACACAAATCATTCGGATTCCATGTATTCTCTCTTAGATGGTAGAACCAAATAAAGAAAACCATAGAAATATTTTTTTTATAGTTTTTCAAACAAGAAAGGTTTCAATCAAATAGGATTTTAAAATAAAATTTAAGCAAACAGTTTAAAACTTTTTACATACAATTATCAAAGTAGAAATAACTATTCAATTATCCTTTTTAAAATTCGAATAGACAGGCATGTCTTAATCCAATAAACCAATTGGTTCGGTTTAAGCTTAAAACAAACAAACAGGTTGGGTAGATATAATTCTAATGGCTAGGCTCTAAAATGATATGGCTCACTCAACCTTTAACCCAAAGCTTGCTAGGTGCTTGCTATTTCCCAAGCTCTTTAGCCCTCAACCCTTGCACAAAAGCTTGGATGCCTTTTGGGGCCTCATTGAAACTAAGCATATATATATATATTGTAGACACCTTATTTTGTCTAGGCCACTTCTAAGTAAGTGAAGCTCGATCTGAGACCCAGGTAAAACACATATGCCTCCCTCATCCCTGTAGACACTTTATTTCATCTGACCCTTTTTCCAATAGTCCAAAATATCTGAGAACGAGAATCTAGTGGCCATTTTGATACAGGGCGACCTCGTCTAGATAGATAGGACACTTTCAAGATTGAATGTCATATTTAAATGGTCGCGTTCAGACGTGATAGAAAAAGTGCAGTTTTGAGGGCTAATGTCGGATAAAAAGGACAATTATTCAAGAAAAAATTGATTTAAGCATTTTCTTATTAAATTTTGAAAATTCATTTCTGTAGATGATATCACGATCAAATTTCCCTATTTTTTAGGACTTTTTCAAGATTTTTTTGTAAAATTTGAAAAGTTGACTGTCGTATATTTTTATCGATTCTCGTGAAAACTTCTGCCAACATGCACTTTGAAAAATAAAAAGCATGCAAACAAAATACATATTGGCATTTTATATCATGAGGTATCAAGTTGCCAAATTTACTAATTAATTTTAAAATTTTCATGGTACCATGAACTTTTACTCGTGAAACTTTTCAGTGAAATTTGTTCCAAAATTTAAATTTAAATTTTTATTATTTTTACAAATTAATATTTTAAGTAAATTATTAAATTCAGCTTATTCTCCTTAAATTAGAATTACTTTTGGAATTTTTCTCATTTTCAATATATAAGGTTTTCTACTTCATAAAATTTTTTGATGTGATTTTTCTATGTTTAAATTTTTTAAATTCATAAAATATTTTTATTAAATTCATATTAAATCAGTTTTTAAAAATTTAATTTGTTTTATGAGCTTTGAATCTTTTTACAATAATAATTTTTTTGTAAGGTTTTTTCTCGTCTAATTATACAAAATTTGGATTTCCAATCAAGACTTTTTTCATTATTTCATTTCAAAAATTTTATTTATGATTATTAATTTTAATTTTAATTTTTTCTTTTCTTTTATTTTAATTTTGGATCTTTTAACTAGTTCCATGGAAACTAGTCTAGTTGGACCCAACTATTCCCTAACTAATTTTGTTCGGTTTTAACCATGCCATTAGATGATCTTATCTTAAATGTCATTAAAAAGGATGAGTCATAGCTAATAGTACACTTTAATTTAGTGCCATCTTATCACTAAATTACAAATACCTATAAAAATGAAATAAATAAAATGAATTAGAAATTTCTTTTTGTAATTTTCAGCCAAGGGTATTTTTCACCCCCTTGGTCGAACCCTTATAAATAGGGGGATAATTTTTCATTGAAGAGAAATTGGCTTTCATGAAAAAAAACACTAAAAAACACCAAAATTTTCTAAGTTCTAAAGCTTTACGTATTTTCTTCTAAAATCTTTAGTTTTTGTTCATTTTATTTACTTTTCTTCCTTTTAGTTAGCCAAAATCATGTTTTAGCTCATGGATTTTAATCCATGTTGAAAGGCTAAGCTTGATGGCTATGAACTATTTTCTTTGATTTATTGATTATGGTTTATTTTTTTTAATAATAGCTTAATTTTTCTCATAAAATTTATTTTTCTGATATGATGTTGATTTTTGTGCTATGATGTTTAGCTTTTCATATATATATATATGTATAGATGATCATATTTATATTATTTTCTTGTTAATATGTTGGAATAACATGTTTATATGTTTATTTTTTTATGATTTATTACATGATGAATTGATTTGTGCTTGGTAAAGCTTGGATATATGATCATTAAGTTGGAAAAATTTTGTTTGATGGGTTGTTTAACGTTGGCTGAACCTAATTTATATGTATATGATGGTTTTGTTTTTTTAATTTTTGTGGCTATTTTATAAATATAAAAAGTTTAGGGACTAATTTATAAAAAAATAAGAAATAATTTTAGCCATTCCATGCATGGTCAAATCCAGTATACATTTAAGAATATATTTTATGCATTCTATCCAGTTGAAATGCATTTTTTGGATTTTGAGGTCTTTTTGTAATTTTAGAAAGTTTAAGGTTTATTTGTAAATATTGAAAAATTTGTTCCAAGGCTAAAGGTGATTGGTTGAAACTTTCTTAAAATTTTTTGAAGTGATTTTTGTGTTGATTTGGATATATTTGATGTTTAATTTTGTGTTTTAATTATGTAAGGACCAATTTGTAAATTTAGAAAAGTTTAGGGACCATTAGGAAAATCTTGCATTTAGGTCAAAATGGTCATCTCAAACATAAAATCATCCATTTAAAGTGTTTTGATTATTGTAACCATTCCTCTAGTCCTTCGAGGGTGTAGAGCATAAAAAACTTTCGTATTTATCCGATTCTCTAAGAGGGTACAAAATGAAATTTTGAAAAAGTTTAGGGACTTAATTGCAATTTTTGTATTTTAGGTCACTTTAATATCTAAATTACCCATTTAGGGTATTTTGGAAATTTCAAAAGCATTTCTAGCATTTTTAGCCATTTTGGGGCTAATATGTAATTTTAAAATTTTAGGGACTTATAAGCAATTTTTGCAGTTTAGGTCATATTTGTCATCTAATTTACCCATTTAGGGTAAAATTATCATTTCATATCATTATTGAGTCCTTTAAGGTTATCGAGATACTTTTACGTCAAAGGTATACCTTAGGGATATTTTAGTAATTTATCTTAAAATAAAGTCCTATGTGATTATCAAGATACTCTCATGTCAAAGGTACACATTAGGGATAGATTCATTATTTTAGACTATTTTTGAATTTTTTGGGGTTATTGGGATACTTGCATGTTGAAGGTTAACCTAAGGGTATTTTGGTAATTTTGCATTAGAACCAAGTCCTATGTGATTACTCTTTTATGTCAAAGGTACACATTAGGGATAGGTTCATCATTTTAGATTATTTTCGGGTCTTAAGGTACTTTATTAGGATTCTTAATAAAGTTGGAATTTTTAGAAAATTAAAACAATGTCTCCAAGTTAAAATAATACATGAAATTTCTCCCAAAATATGATAGGGATTTTATAGATTATTTTAATAACAAGATATCATTTTCAAAAAGAAAATAAGGATATTTCAGTTTTCTTAAAATAAAACCTTTTGCATTCCTCAGGCTCTCCAATGGGATACAAAAGTTATTTTAATTTTTAAAACCTTTCATATTACTCCAGCTCTTTTTAGGGTATGAAAGAGAATGTAAAAACTTTCATGTTCTTTCAGTCCTCTGGTAGGATATGAAAAAGATTTTGATTTTAAAAAAGGTTAAAAACTTGATTTTCTCATGCAGAATAAAAAATTTAGAATATTGTTTTAATATGTAGGACTTATAATTAAATATCGAATAATGAAACTGAACAAAAATCAAAATTTAAGTTAACATGTAATTAATAAGGTACTAATTTTCGAGCATCATGAAAGAATAGATCCTTACTCTTGATAGTAATCGACTCCAGACCCTTTCATGCGATCTTCGATATTATCACAGATCTCAAAATTTATTTTTTGGGTTTTGTAACCCTTGAAATACTAATTATGGCAAGTGACCAATCTCACCTTGCCAAAATAGATTGGTGGAACTCTAAGGTAAATGGTTGTTTCGTAATAACTATTTAAGGTTAAGTCAAGTGAGCGATTCATCTCGATGACTTGTCCCCATATAAAAAAATAATAAGGATAAAACAATAATGATATAGCCCTTATATATAAAGAATAATGATATATAGATATATAAGAACGAGCAACACACCTACCATTTGAAGTTGGCTTGGTTAGGATTTGTATTTGGGCCATGTTACGATAGTCCCTAACCAATTTTCTAAAGAAGGCCAAAAATAAATAATAATAAAGAACAGAATAATAAAGAAGGATTGTATGACACCAAGGAGGGAAAAAAGAAGGTTTGAAATGTTTAGGGACCAATTTGAATAATTGGAGACCCTTAGGATGTAAAAAATGTCATTTTCATGAAATTCATGAATATGTATCAATACATTTTATTAATGCATCGATGTATCATTGGGTTTTGGTCACTCTAGGCCTAAAGCATGCATTGTATCGATATAAGGCCATATTGTATTGATAAGATGTCGTGTTTTTCATGAATTTTGGTTCTATAAGCACCTATATCAATACAAACACCAATGTATCGATAATTTATAAAAAAATTCACCATGAGCAAGCTTTTTCACCTAAGTTTTCTTACATTTCCTCTTCTTAATGGCCTTAGATCACTTCATAACCATACAAGAGGTCTTCCATAAACATTTTACCATTAAAACATAGGCCTGAGAACTGCTCACATGTATTAAACCATTAAAGCATGAATGAGCTGAAGATAAATAAGATTAACTTTTTAATCGTACTTAAAAACCAATGGCATCTAGTTTGTTTGTTTTCTAACTATTTTGAGTTTGATTTAGTTGAATTTCAATGGATGAATATTTTAAGTTAAAGTTAAAACACTTTTTCTTGCATGGAGCAAAGATATGACCATTGGGATTAAGGTTCTCTTTAAGGGCATGTATCTAAGATTGTTCACAAAACTCAGCTAGAAAATGGTCCATTTGAAAGGGTTTCAGCACTTGATCAAACCACTTAGCCCTGTAGAAAGATTGCTTGGAAGCAAGCTTGGTTGAGTTGTCAAAATATGATAAACTTGCATGAAGATGAGATGATCAGCAAAAAAGGGGTTAGAAACACCTTGAGGACATTCACTAGACAGGATCCTTCAGTTTCGGAGCTGAGAAAAATAGGAAGCAAAAGGAAAGCAAAAAAAAAAGAATAAAAGAAAAAAAAAAAGAGAAAAGAAGAGTGATAGCTTCAAGTTTCTGCTTAAGGTTGTTTTCTCTCATCTTTTGTCTTTGTTTTACATCTTTTTTTCTCTTTTATGTGAGTTGGATGATCCTAAGCTATGCTTGGGGATGATTCATGCGAAGGCGCAAGAACCAAGTTATGGCCAAATCTTAAGTTATGACCTTAAATCATTATATTTGATCATTCTTTAGTGCTATTTTGTTAAAAGTTCCAAACAAAAAAAAAACAATTTCCATGAAAAAAATCATTTTCCAACTGTTTTATGTTGATTTTTTGGTTTCATGTAAGTTTTCATCATGTGTTCTTCCACATTTTGGTTATGAGTTTAGTTTTATGTTGTTTATGTTTCATGATGAGTCTGATACATGCATTTTGTGGTGTCTACATGCATTATTGTCATGATTTACATGTCCATGTATATCCCATGAATATATCATAATTATGACAACATTATCATGTATATTTATGAATCCATGTATGTTCATGTTACTAAGGTATTTTGAAAGTAAAAGCATATATGATGCAATGTTAGTAAGATTATTAGTGAAAATGATGTATAGATATGTATAGGAGTGTTAGAAACTTTTAAAGACCATTTTGCAATTTTCTTATAAGGATTCCATGCATATTAGGAGCCATTTTGCAACTTCCATGCATTTTTATGTCATTTTCCAAGACTTAGGCATTTTCACATCATTTCATGTCATTTAGGTCATTTTTCATGATCTAGGGACTTTGGTGTAATTTCATGAACTTTTCATGACTTTTCACGTCATCTAAGTCATTTTCTATGATCTAGAAACTTTGATGTAATTTCATGAATTTTGATGTCATTTAGGTCATCTTCTACAATCGAGGCACTTTTATTTAAATTTCATGAATTTTAGAGATATCAAAGTTATTTTCCATGACTTAGGAAGTATTATACAAATTTCATGCATTTAAATCATTTTCTATGATTTAGGGACCATGCCATAATGTCCATGCATGCTAGGTCTATTTAGATTATTTTCCATAATCAAAGGGTCATTTAGCAATTTCATGTATGTACTTTGGGGTCATTTTCACAATGATATGCTTCAAATTAAATATATTTATATGTTAAATATAATATAATTTAAAAAACCGAGGGAATATCCTGAGTTAAAATAGTCCATAGGTGTGCTTCCAATATATGGAAGTCACCTCATTAATTATTTTATAGGAAAGAATATCTTTTGTAAACAAGTAAATCAAAATTTTCAATTTTATCAAGAAATAAAACTTTCGTATTCCTTCAAGTTTTTCGGAGGGGTGTGAAAAATATTTGATTTAAAAAAAATTGATTTACTTAAAATGAGAAAAATAATATTAATTATAAATGATTTCAAAAATGGAGAGTTATAATTAAATATAGAAAAAATTAAAACTGATCATGATTGAGATTCTAGTTAACACATACTTAAAAGGTATTGATCTTTAGGCATCATGAAGGGGATTGATCCTTACACATGATTGTAACTGACTCACAAACCATTTTTATGCGAACTCTGGTACAATATAGACCTCTAAGCTTGTTTTTGAGGTTTTGTAACCCTTAAAATACAAGCCTTGGTAGGCGACCAATCTCATTTAGCTAAAACAAGATTGGTGATGACTTCAAATTATTTGGTCATTTTATGATGACCATTTAGGGTTAAGTTGGACATGTAATTCATCTAACAATTAAGTTTCATCCTAATATGAGAAAATAAAATTTATTTGTTTAAGTCTTGCATGTCAAATTTGTGTTTGGCACATTATGGCATATACCACTTACATAAGCTTTAAGTTTCCAATGTGGGATTGCATATACCACCTAACACTACTAACCAATTTCCTTCTTCTTCAAATCGACACAATGAGATCAATTTCTCATTCACCACTAATATCAATCGTGCAATGTAATCTTACATTATATATCTATGTACGACAACCTCCATCTACTATGTATATCTATTTCTTATTTGTACACCCTTAAATGTAATTGATATCCAACAATAAGTATATCCATGATAAGAAAAATATATAATTTATTTTAAATATTATTATAAAATTATCATAATTGATATGACATTTTATTATTCATTTAAGAAATTATTGTATATTTAAAAAATAGTTTTAGAATAAATTATCTTGAAATCTTAAAAATTTAATTAACAAGGTTATTAGATTAATAATATAAAAAACTTACTAAAAAATAATAAATTTACTATTTATCCAATCCAACAATTTGATTTAAAATAGAGATATTAAGATTGATTTACAATCGATTGATTAAAATTCTAATTCTTAATACCCCAACATTATATATAATAGCATCAAGCTCTGTTTTCATTTTCAACCTTTCTCTATAGCCACTGCCAGCATATTGTATACTTTATCATACAAAAAATGATAATTATAAAAATTACAATAAATTAATAGTGTATGTATATTTATATTTTCTATTAATTAAAATTTTCAAAATAAAATTATACTTAATTTAGATTTGAGTCATTTCAGGTTAATTGTTCGAATCATTTTAGTTTTAGGTCAATTTGGTTTTGAAATATTTTGCATTTGGGTCATTTTTGGTTTTGGGTTGGATTGAGTTCGAGTTGTTTAGTGATACACTAAATAATGTATCTCTCGAATCCTTGCACTAAATTATGGTTGTTATTGCATATAGCAATATGCAAGGATCGTATCCACATAGATTATTTTCAATTTATAAGTTATTAATGGAAAACTATAATCTAAATTAGCCAAATGAATTAAAAAGACTTCACAAAAGACACAAAATAAACTTTGATGGGATTTAAGGAAACAAAATAACAAGTGACAATAATGATAAAGAGTATTGTTAAGGAATCATTTGCCACCTCTAAACATAAAATATGAATCAATCTAAGAGTTATCTCTAATTATCCCTTAACATTATTAACCGTAAATAGCAACAAGCTATAATATTCCAATCTTTCCTTAGTTTGTCATTAAATATAACAAGCTCTCTATTTAAACCCTAATTATTAGATAACCTAGAATAAGCTCTCGAGAATTAGTTTATGGCAGCTTTAGGATAAGAACAATAGGTTAATCTAAGCAACAAACTCACAGGCTTGGATTATTTAACCTAGGTTATGTTCCCCATTACAATCAACAAAAACTTGACCATAATCATTCATCACAAACTACTATTAATTAATAGGAAAACAAAATAATTACAGATCAAGATTCATAATCTAGCAAAAATAATTATCAAGGTATTTAGTGATGCACCTAAACAAATCAAGATAAGAATCATAAACTGGTTTTAAGGAAGAACATAAGCAATTTCAATAGATAATTATTGAATTAATTCATGTCCATGGCTTTGAAATCATCCTTAACCAAAGAAAAACTTAGTTACAAATGTTTGATGTGTTTAATAATAGATTCATAAGAAAATTCTAGTAAGAATGAAAGAAAAAGAAAAGAAAGAGGAAAAAAATACTCAGGTATGGTGGTTAGTTATAATATTCTTCTCTTAGTCTCTTTTTATTCTCCTTTTCTCCCTACTAGTTCTCCTTATTATGCTCTTAGCGTCTTCTTAATTTTGGTTTTGCCTACCCTTAATTTTGATTTTCTCTCCTTGAATGCAAAGGTTAAGCTTCTATTCATAGTGACTGAAAGAGAACCCTAGATAAAGTTAGAGAATCCTATTCGATGTAGGAAATCTAGGTGTTACTTTCATAGCAAATTTGGTTAACCAATTTTAATACTTTTTAAGGAAGTATCTTTTTGTTACTTAGAGTGCAAGAATCAAGCTTTTTGGATTTTTTTTATTCTAATATATTCTTCCATATTATGATTTTGATATTATAAGCTCATTATGAATCTCATTAACATGTTTTTGATTCATTCTTGAAAATAAATTTGAAATTGACAAAACAAATATAATTAAATTAAATAAAGATAGAAAATATAACAAAAACTAAGAATAGAAAGTGCATAAAATGTGTGATTTATGAATTTATCATTGACTTTTCTAATAAAATCAGGTTTAGGTTCAAGTGGGTTGATTAAATTTTTGAGTTCATATGAGATTTGATAGGTCTAGTACTCGCCATATGTGCATTGTTTCATGTGACTTGACAATTAGTGCTTACATGAATATTTTGTAACCTTTTAATTTTTGATTATTGGATGGATCAATGGTGATATTTTTTGAAAAGTTATGAATATTTATATATAGAACTTAAAAGTATACGTTCAAAAAAAAAACTTTTCAAAGTATAGATAAAAATAAAATATTAGTAAAAGATCTTAGATGATACATATAATTTTTATAAGTCATGGAATAAAACATATAAAGATCATGGATAGTAATTATAACTTTTAAAGGTTACAGATAAAAATAGTACATTAATAAAAGGTTGTGGATAATAGATGAATTTTTGCTCTTAATATTTCAATTTTAAACTAGGATAACAAAATAAAAAACCGATTCCATTATTAATTAAACCTATCCAAATATCAAACTATCAACCTCATCTAATAAATTTAGCTCAACTTAGATTAAGTCTAAGGTATGATAACTTTAATTTGAATTAGTCCAAATTATTATTTAATATTAATAAAAAACTTTTATTTAAATTTAATTATAAAAATATATAATATTAATATAATTTTGTTTCTATATTTTAAAGAATGAAATAATTTTTTAGATTCAATGAACTGAATCCAGCTGAACTTTGAACAAGTAATTTATTATCCAAACTTGACTCTAGCATGATCCCATTCATAGGTGGCTTTAATGATTACATCCTACAACAATAAGTTGGTACTAAAGCTTATGCTTCCATGAAGACCCATAATATAGTATATCTTTTGAAGCTTGGCCTATAAAATATGAAGGATCATGTTCATCTGTGATTTTGAATATTGTATACTATCCAATTTTTTTACCTTACATTAGTTTTCAAATCTTTTACTTGAATTCCAAAAGTTGTGACAATGACATAATCAGTAAAATATGCTTAACTAATTGGTTGGATTTTTCTTTGTAGGTTGCACTTTCAGAAGAGTAATCCAAATAGTTTTCAACTGATGATTTTTAAACTTATTTTTTCCCTTTTCTTTCTTTATCTACTAATTGGTCATAGTGTTGCAATCTTGATACTATTGATAGGCTCTCAACTTTCTCAATGATTTATTTGGTGTTAAATTAATTGCCATGCATCAGCTAAGTCTAACTATGACTAAACCAATAATTTTAAACATCTTAATTATCTGTAATAACCAAAGACTTGAATCTTTTCAAGGATACCATGTCAACTCAGATAATTAAGGGAGAAAGAGGGAAACTTAAAGGAGAGAAAGAAATATAGGAACTCTAGTTGTAAACTCTGTGGATGGTCCAAAACATATGGTGAAGGAGTTATCATTGATTCTCGCAAAAAGCTTGATGCTGGAGCTTTGTTTGTGCTCAAATCTAGAGGTAATGAGGTTTTGATTACTAAAGATACTTGTTTGATTTTCCTGCTCTCATGTTTCAACACCTAGTTCTTGAAAGTGTTTAATTCAGGTATGTCTCTGACACATGTTTATTTAATTTTTATATATTTTCATATATTTTAAGGATCGTGCCCTTTACTTATGTCCTAATATATCTTAGACAATAGTACTTCAAAGAAAATAAAAGGTCAGAGTAACACTGTTCAACATTAATATAATAAAATTTTTATAATTTTGTTTTTCTTATCATTGTAAATGTCCATTCCTATTAGTCTTGCTACCTCATTGGTTTAAATGAGCTTGAAAAAATTACTAAAAGTATAAAGAAATTTATCTTGTGCAAGTTTATTTTATATGATGAATGATGATTTCTAAATTTGAGTATGTGTTTTATGATTATGGGAAGTGAATAACTGATGACAGGGTCATCATTGCATTGTGTATACCATTAACAATAACAATTATAGCTTTTCTGAGTCTTTCCTATGCTTTAGCCTTGATGGGTGGGTTGCAAGCATTTTTTGCTTAACATTGGCATCTCTAGTTACATTTCATTCTTACAATCTTTTGTCACTGGTTTTGGAGCACCATGCACAGGTTGGGCATCGCCAGCTAAGGTTTTTAGGACATGGGAAGAGATATTTTAGGTTTATAAACTACAATGTGTCTTTGATACTATTAGGATTTAAATTGCAGTTATGTAAATATTTTTATGGTCACAAACATAATTGATGCGATTGCGATCAATTAGGATAAATATTGGTGGTGAATATTTGGTGGAGAGAACAAAAAGTACAAAATAATGGTAATAATATAGTGTTATGGCTGCTATTCAAATTATTGGATGCTACTAACACGGATATATCCTCCTCACATACCTTTATTTCGATTTTTCTCCTATTGCATCACTGTTAAAAACATTTTGTTGCTATTACAAACATAACTAATAGGAAATGAAAATATGTTCCTATTTGTTTTGCAAGTTAGTTTGACACGACTAGAATAGGAAAAATACTTTGTAGGTCTAATCCAGTTTGTTCTACACTATGATGAAATTGCTTTAAATCTTCTTAGCGCAAAACCTCAAGGTTAGCTCAATGCTGAACTATTGGTATATAGTTGTTAAAACCAAGATAGCAAATTACATGTACATAAACTTAACTTACAATTTTCTTTTATAAATAAAATACCATAAAAGGTCATAAAACACTTTAAAAATCATTAAGAAAGAAGTTTAATGATTATATTTATAATTACTATAATTTACAATAATTTGTGTAAAATGAAAAATTTCACGACTACATTGACCATGATTACATTTGTTATGCCTATAACACTTCTATGACACAAATTTAAATCTTTGGTCTTATCTTAGTTTTTATTTTTTTTATTTTTTTTTGCATTTTAAACAATGTATATTATTTAGCAGGGTATAAATGGAGCGTTAACTAGTACTAAACTAAATTGGATTTTTTTACTTATTTAAATCAGATAAAAACTATCAAACATGTTTTACATAGTCAGATGCATCTAGATTAAGCCAGAGAGTTAAATTTTGGTTGTGACCATATTCTAAGTGTCATATTTATCTTGGTGTAGAAACCTTATTTTGTCCGGGCTAATTTTTAGCAATCTGGAGCATGGACGTAAGAGGGGGAGATGATCGTTGCCCAGTGAAAAAGTATTTTGAGGAGGTCAAGAAGGCATAGGGATCATATCAAAAGTAAATGCGAAGATGTGGCATAAATGACATAGTCCAAGGAATCCGGGGATAAAAGATATGAGAAAATTCACAATTTTACTTGAATGTATCGATACATGGTTCTCGTGTATCGATATAATGCTCCAACACGCCAAAAATTTGAAATGTCCCCATTTGTATCGATACAACATGTAGATGTATCGA
>JBBYHL010055239.1:0-39494 GCA_038381835.1 Adansonia madagascariensis | reverse complement strand
GCATTGGCAATCTATGATCTGATCATTTTTTAAGGGCTTTGGGACACATAAAGGTCGTGGTAGATATTTGCTTAAAACACAGTATCAATCTTACTCGTGCCATCTTATTGGAGACTATTCAATCCTTAAATTTTAGGAGAAAAAGAGGTAACACTTTGTGGGATGCTGTCAATGTTGTATGTATAATTCTCTAGTCATTTTTGGGGTAAAAAATCGCCACAGCTGCACATGTCAAATTTTAGTCCTCTTACCAAGTTCTTGAAAAAAAAATGGTTGCGAGATACCACCAAAGATCAATGGATCGCAAAGTTCCAAGATTTGAATGCCAATGAAGTGACTTAGATAGTTCCATAGATCATTCCTGGCCTGATTATGTGTAAACGCAAACCATTTTATTGGGTGCCTCTTAATGGATTTTGGGAAAACATGGGTTACGCTCCACTCATGTTTACGATAATTTGATTGCTGATAGGTTGTCCCTATCACTCACGAGCTTTGTATGCTAGATTTTAAATATAAAGGGGATGGTTACACAAGCTAGGTGCAAAATATCTTTGATACATGGGGAAATACCTACTGAATCATCTTGAAAAGAGAGAAAATAATGACTTTGGCCTATGATATTGGATAGTTAAGTGAGTTAACGGCACCATACTGTTGCATAATAATAGAATCCTTCATGTTCCAATAAAAAATCCTCTATCTGATATAGAGATCCTAAAGTGTGAGTTTGCACAAGAAAGAGTCACTTTTGTTAAAAAAATTCATCAATTGCAAGTAAAAAAGAGTTAGTGGAAGCATAAGTGTCAAGTTTAAGATAGGTCGATATGCAACCTTGTCAAAATGACATATGCCATCAATGAAGATCTTCAAGACTTGAAAAAACACTACATGGCATTTCAGAAGGCAAAGAAATACCGAAGAACTGACAAATCCCCAGCCAAATAAAAAGCCAAGCTTGTCTATCTTATTAATGACTTAAGGCTTGGAAAGCTCAAGTGAAGACTATTACAAAAGAACTCATTAAGACTCATGCCATTGCATTGGTTTATTAGAAAAGAAGCAAAAGCTTGGCAGCTCAAGTACAAGTTTTTCAAGAGAGAAGGATTAAGAATGAACCTTTGACTGTGAGGGGACGCAGGAAATAGAGCATGCCCTTCAGGTTTAGCAAGATCATATTAAGAGATTTTCAAGGACTTTTGAAGAATTATGCCATAATTAGATCTTTGCCGATCAATCTCGATTAAAGTATAAAGAACATCTCCAGACATTAAGTTAATTCTCATGGTTCAAACCAGTGCAGATGATATGGTTGAATTAGCTAGATTTGTGAGATAAGACTTTATTCCTATAAAAAATAATGGATAAGAATTATTGAACTTTCTAGAACTTGCAATTATTTTCAAATTTGAGTACTTTTAAACTTGATGGGCTATAATTAATGCTTTGTTCGAATATAAGATACTTATTCTGGAGTTCTCACCAAAATCTAACTGTTTCTTTAATTTGCATACATGATTTAATTTGTTTAATTATACTTTTTCCATAATATTATCACACGTATATGAATTCATATTCATTTTGCCTACATAAAACTCATCATATTAATAAGTCTAATCCGGCATCATTTTAAAGTGTCAGGTCCTCAAAACACAGAATCGAACACCCAACACTAGTATAATACCCGTCTAAGTTAGAAGGCAATAGAGAATAATCACCACGCTCATATCGAGAAGCTTAAAATTATGCATCAAGAAGCTCAAAAGCAAATGCTTTATAAGATTGATGAACTACAAAGTCAAGTTACTAAATGGATAAAACTACTTGCTCCTACCCTAGAAGATAAAAGGCAAACAAATACCACTAATAAGGGTAAGGAAGTAGCTAATCCTAAGGTTAGTTAGAATGCAGGGATTAAGGTTATCAATATTCTTGAAGAAGCATCTCAAGGACAATCATCCCCAGTAGCATCGATCCCAACTGCTCAACTATTCATCTATTTAAACCCTACAATGACACCATATTTGGCTTAGGGATATCATGGCATAAATATGGGATCGACATCGACAAATCCTTTAGTTTCAGACCTCGATATACAAATAGAACAAGAAAAAGTAATCGATTCAAAGTGTGTCGAGGCTGTTGAAAATGAAAATAAGTACAAATTATTGGAGAAACGCCTTAGCATTGTAGAAGGGAGTGATAAGTGTGGAATCGTAGATGCCAAATACTTAAGCCTAGTTTCAACCCTTATTATCCCACCTAAGTTTAATGTACTAGATTTTGATAAATACAAGGACTACAGATCCTACTACATGTATCCGTATGTACTGCCAGAAGATGGCTGGGCATGAAGACAATAGGAAACTATTAATATGTTGTTTTCAAAATAACTTAACTAGAGCAACTGCATGATGATATATAGAGCTTAACCTAATTAGAATTCGGTCATGGGTGGATTTGGCTTAAGTTTCTTTGATCAGTATAAACATGTATTTGATTAGACTTCATATTGTCTTTATCTATTGAACATGGAAAAGAAAACCACCAAAAATTTTAGGTAGAATGTTTAGAAATGGTTAGAAAAGGTCATTCAGATCCATTTCTTGTTAGCTGTTAGATTCATTGACACCTTATAGGCTCCCTATTATGTGGAAGTAATAAGAAACATACCAAAAAATTTTGCAAATGTTGTTATATTATGTAGGATAATTGATAAGTCTATAAGAGAAACTCGATTGAGAGGGCTATCTTTAAAGACAAAAGAAAAAATGTAACCAAGGTTGCATAATGGCTAAAACCTAATATTAGAACCAATTTATCACAAATTTATACTAAATCGATCATGAATACAATTGGTATTGAAGATAATTTGATGATTGTGAAATCATAAAAAACATAGAACAAGTCAAGACACCAATGAATCTAGTCTGGCAAATTTTAGTACAAGCAGAATTGATCAATAGGGTTAAAAAGATGAAAGAAAGCCTTGCCGACTTTTATGACTTCTATATCATTCATGATCATAAGCTCCAAACATGTAAAAAGTTTTGTGCAATGGTCCAAAGGTTGATAAACGAAAGAGGCATTAAGTTTTACAATAAACAAGTGTCCTCCACTCAGTCAATAAACATAGTCAAAGAAGGTTTGCCGATGGTTAAGCTTCATCTATCAAAAAGCACCTATATAAGTCTCCAGTTGACTGTTAGTAAGGGTGCTTGGGCTAGAAAGTGACTAGGAAAGCATCTATAAGGGATCTTTAAAGCTTTAAAAGTCACTTATCAAATTGGTAAGAGCAGTATGGGATTCAAGCCTAATGCCCACCAACAGAAGAATAAGCTTAAAAAGTAATGGAACAGAGAATGGTCTGTTTGAAAGGTCAAGATCTAGAGTACAAACCAATAGTGCTACCATCGCTATAAGAAAGTTTTAATATAAGAGGACACATCAATCTAAATTTGAGACAAATTACTTGCCTCGATAATGTAATGGTAATTTTAAGCAAAATATTTGAAGACTTCTTTTCAATGCAATTAATGAGCTAAGAACTTTAGTAATGGGCTATGAGAATGGTTTGTGCATTCTAAGATTTGTTCCAATCATTTAGACTGAAATAGAGATTCCTATACTATCTGGATCTATTTCAAAGTAATACTACGAACTAAACCTATATGTTTCTACCAAAGAGCATTGTAGGATCCTTTATAGAGGCATACTTTTATCAAGCATTCTTGATAAAAATGACTAAGCACTTTCCATTCCATTGCTTGTGTCCAACTTTATTTTTTGTCAAATCCTTAGACTTTTTTTTTCTCTTTGTATGTTTTTTTTGCCTATCTTATTTTTCTTTACATTTTTAGGCACCCGAATGAAAATGATAAGAATGTTCATGTTGAGACTCCAAAAATGAATTTTGAACAAACAATCTACACTACTGAGGTCAGATTTGAGAGGGATTTTGAGGAAAGCATCATGTTACCTGATTTATTGAGAGTAATTGAATAAAAAAAGAAACAAATTGTACCCCATGAAGAGCCTACTAAAATTGTAAACCTTAGGTTAAAGGAAGATCAAAAATAGGTAAGATAGGAACCTTTATAAACTCATTAAGCTAAACTAAATTGATCAACCTTTTCTAAGAATATTGGGATATATTTGCCTGGTTCTACTAAGACATGCTCGGGTTAAATACTGACATAGTGGTTCGCATACTTATTTTAAAAATTGAGTGTAAACCTGTAAGAGAATGAAATTAAAGATGTTTCTAAAGAGTAAAAAAGAAACTAAAAAGTAGCTTGACGTAAGATTTCTTAAAGTAGCCAAGTATCCCGAATGGGTAGCCAACATTATCCTAGTTCCTAAAAAAGATGGTAAGGTGCAGATATGCATAGATTATGGTGATTAAACCAAGCTAGCCCTAAAGACAATATCTTTTTGCTTTACATCGATACCCTAGAAGATAATATCACCAAAAATTTGAAATTTCCTTTATTGACAAATTTTCGACTATAATTAGATTAAAATGGCATACAATGACATGGAGTAAACCACCATCGTGAGCCATGTGGGGTTCCTTCTGCTACAAGGTTATGTTTCCAAACTCAAAAATACCTAGGCAACTTACCAAAAGGGCAATGATGACATTATTTCACCTCAGGCACAAAAAAATAAAGGTCTATGCGGATGATATGATTGTCAAATCCCCAGAAAAGAATGAGTATGTCGCTAACCTTCACAAACTCTTCAAACAATTATGCAAATATCAACTCAAACTAATCCAAGTAAGTATACCTTTGGTGTTACCTCCAGTAAGCTATTAAGCTTCATTGTGAGTAAACGAGGAATTGAGGTTGATCCCAATAAGGTAAAGGCTATTCCAAACCTTTCATTACCTCATACCCAAAAAAAAGTAAAAAGTTTCCTTAGGAGACTGAACTATATATCCAGATTCATATCCCAGCTAGCCTACTAATGTGATCTAATCTTTTGCCTACTCCGAAAACAAAACCTTGCTGAATGGAATGATAAGTGCCAAGAAGCTTTTGACAAGGTCAAGTGTTACTTGTCGAGTCTACTAGTGCTTATACTGTCGATGCCTGATCAACCACTAATCTTACATCTGTCAGTTTTCAACAAGTTCATAGGTTGTCTACTAGTCAACATGATGAATCGAGAAAGAAACAACAAGCTATCTATTTTCTAAGTAAAAAATTCAAAAAGTATAAAAATAATTACTCCGTAATTGGGAAGTTATGCTGTGTTCTGGCTTGGACAGCTAGGAGGTTAAGTCAACACATGTTACATCATACCACATGGTTGATCGCCAAACTGAACCCTCTTAAATATCTATGTGAAAGTCATGCTTTGTTAGGAAAGTTGGGATGGTGGCAAGTCTTGCTCTTCGAATATGACATCATTTATGCGAGTAAGAAAGCCATCAAAGGTAGCACAATAGTTGAGTTCTTAGCAAGTTGACCCAAAGAGGACTATGAACCATTAGATTTTAAATTCCTAGATGAAGAACTAATGTGCATCTCCAAAGTAGAAGACGGTACTGATTGCAGCCAAGCTTAGAAAATGTGTTTAGATGGAGCCTCAAACACATTGGGACACAAAATTAGGGCTATTCTGATCTCACTAAGTGGAGATTATTATTGCTTCAAGTAGAGATTATTATTGCTTCACACTAAACTATACTTCAATTGCTCTAACAATGTAACCAAATAAGAAACATGTGTATTGGGGCTCTGCGTGGCTATTAAAAGCAGCATCAAAATTTTACAAGGGTATAGGGACTCTACCTTAGTAATTTATCAACTCCAAAAAGAATAGGAAACACTAGATGCTAAGTTATTCCAATACAGGAGGTTAATCAATAAACTAAAATAATGATTTAATGAGATTAGCATTTGGTATTTACCTCGAGAAAATAACTAAATGGTAGACACTCTAGCAACCCTAGCCTCTATGTTTGAAGTAATGTAGGAGTCAAAAGTCACACCTACCTGGATGAGTATTCATGAAGCTCTCGCCTACTGCCATAGCATAGAGGAAGAAAAGAATAGGTTGCTATGGTACCATGATGCTTTTCACTATATTCAAGATCAGTAACACCCAAAACATGCTACAAAAACTAATAAGCAAACCATCTAAAGAATATCTACAGGTTTTGTTTTAGATGGTGAAGTCTTGTGTAAGAAAATCTAGGATTAAACATTACTCTGATATAGATGTTTTTGAAACTAAAAGAAGTTTGAAAGAGGTCCATGAAGGAGTTTATGGTACTCTGATGTGTGGACACTCTTGAGTAAGTTAAAATGTGCTTATAAAGACCAAAACATGATACGAGCATGAAGAGAATGCTTTCGTGACATAAACATAAGATGGAAATTTCATGATAAGATAAAAACATGATATATAGGTGAAAAAATGCATGAACAAGCCAAAATAAGTTTATAGAGGAATAAGACATGATATGAACATAAAAGTTAATGTTTCCATGACATAAAAATTGGTTAGAAATTTCATGACAACATCGAGATGTGATTTTTAAGCATGAATGCATGACAAGACATAAAGGAAAGTGTGTGGAATCTACAAGGGGTCATGGTTGCATAAAAGGTCACTTGCATGGCAAAATCATGAAAATAGTAGTAAAATGAAGAAACAGGCTGAGAAAATATACCAACAAAAGTGCCAGCAGCTTTTTCTCCTAAAAGATAAAGTTTTTTGAAGAAAAGTTATTGCCTTTGAAGCTTTTTCTTATTTGCTATGAGTTATCAAGAAGAAAAGCAAGCAAAGGTGGCTAAAAATGGTGTTTTAAAGGTTTTTTTTTTGAGGTGGTATGGTGAGCTACAAAAATGGAAAGTGTTTTAGGTTTTCATGGATGAAGAATTTGTTTGAACTGTGCATGAGTATGAATATCTTTAACTTGAGTGCTTGCTAAGAATCCTTTTCAGCTGAGCCAAAATTGGTCTTATATTACCATGTGAATATTGATGAAAAAAATGCAAAAAGCAATGGTATTTTGGAGTTTTAGTGCATTTACCTCTAATATGGACAAGATACCATGCTCAGTTGTCCATTAATCCATTGGCTGGCTTTGCAAAATAGTGGATCAAAGCCATTTTTTGTAGCTGAGTAATGAGAAAGTCCAAGATTGCACTCTAATAAATTGAATTAAGTCATGAAAATATCCCTTGTCATGGCTATTTAGGTCTTAAGAATTTGATTAAACCCAACCATAAGTCCAATGCTGAGGTCTACTATGAACTTGCATGATTTTTGGAGCCAAAAACATGGTCCCATTTATGTTTTAGTGTTATGGTGCAAGGATTTAAAAAGGGCACGCATAAGGAAAAATACATTGGGGTATCAATACAAGGCTTTTTGTATCAATACTAGGAGCAAATTTTGGCTCCAAGTATCAATTTAATGAAGCTTGTGCTGATACTTAGCCTTTCTGTACCAATTCGATAACGAGCACAAAATTTTCCTAAGTATTGATACTATTTGGCCTATATCGATACATATTGACCTAAAATTATGATTTTGGCTTCAAAATAACCTGGCATCGGTACAAAAGCCACATGTATGAATACCACAGCCAAAAGTTACATAGGCTTTTGTATCAATAAAAACAATGATATTTGGAATTTTGATGATGTGGAAGCTTAGAATTAAGACTTTTATGCCATGTATCAATATCCATTCAAGCAAACATGGATTTTATGCACCTTTGGCTCCCCAGACACCTTAGTTCAGCAAAAAATTATGGATCACTAACTCGTGCTTTCTTAAATGACCTTGATAACACCTCAAATAGTGGCCTTTGATGCTTTTTTCTTATTTTTCTTTAATATGGCCCACAGGTATTTCAAACTTTCCTCTAAAATAAATTTTTTGCTTGGCATCGTGTCACCTAATAGTGCTTGGCAAAATGGCACATAGAAGTCATTGCTATTTTTATTTTCATTATTTTATTCTATCACCTTTAATTAAGTCTCGAGATGTTAGAAATTAGCCAGACAAAATAGAGTGCCTATAGAGAAAAAGTGAAAAAATATACCTAAGAAGACCTATACTCTTAGACTTGTCTATGAGTAATGAACCAAGTAACTTTGAGCTTATTTTCTTCTCTCTCTTTGCTATGGATTAGCTAGTAGGGAAAATAATGAAGGGGCTTTTAGTTATGGTGTCTATGGAAGGGGGTTTTGAGGGTAAAGATGAGGGAAATGGGAGATTTTTTAAGGGTTTTTGGAATTATGGATAGGAGCTATGAGAATAGAGCTTGTTGGAGAGCCAAAGGTTTTTAAAGGCTGATGTAAATGTTGTGAAAATCTTTTTGGTTGAATAAGAAAATTGGATTATAGAGGAAGTGATTTTACCTACTCAAATGACCTTACAAAGAAGGCTTATAGGGCACTTAGAATGTACAACAGGGAGAGTCATTATACCAAGGTGCAAGCTTTCAGCATTTGATTGGTTAATTTTGATTTTTGCAAAAAAAAAAAAAAATGCATAGGCTGATCAAATGAGTAATCTCACTTTTATCCTTTATTAAGCTTCATTTTCTTATGAAATGCCCTTATGCCAAGCTTAACGGACCTCTTAAAACATGTCAATCCAATGTTCAAAGCCCAAAAATGAAATCCATATGTTTTGTATGAGATTATACCTGATTTTAAGATGATTTTTAAGGCCAAAGTCATGACAAAAATCAAGTTTTAATGTCATTAGCTCAAAGCATTAATCGAACCACAATGGGTGAATTAGTTTTATAAAAATTTTGGCCATAAATTGAAATTTAAAATAAAATATAAATAAACATAAATGTAAAGTGTTAAAGCTAAGAGAAGCAAACAAAAATTTTATAGAGGTGTGGTCCTTTAACTTAAAGCCTATATCTTTTCTTCTGGGCAGTTGCTTGCTAAGATGACTCTCGAAATTCAATAGTGAAAAATACTACCTTTAAGGCTAAGGTATAACCTTACAAATCCCTATTGTTAGACCTTTTAGTGGTGAATGAAATCAAGAGGGGGTGAATTGATTTCTCAAAATTTTGGTAAATTAAAATTATGATAAATAAAATTGAGAAATCTAAATAATAAACTTTGGAGTGCAAGTTAGTGAATAAACAACTAAAGACAAGGGAAAGAGAAGCAAACTTAATGATTTAGAGAGGTTCAACCTCAATTGTCTATGTTCTCTACCTTGGCTTCACTTGCCTCAGATTTCCACAATCCACTAACTTGAATTGTCTACTTTTCCAGGATAAGGTATAACCTTTGCATTCTCTATCTTTCAAGGCAAAGATAGAAACCTCTACCCCCTATTTTTTGTGGCTAAGATAGAACCCTCTCTCACTACTTTTGAAGGCTAAGTAGAAACCTTCTCTACTTTTTAATGGCTAAGTAGTAACCTCCCCTTTTTACAAGGATTTAAGTGTAAACAAATAAAACCTCTAAAAGTTATGTGTTTGCAAGAATTTTGGCTCAATGGAAATATGTATCTAAAGACACAAAATGAAGAATACAAAAATAGGAAGAATTAATATTATATAAAGATGAACTAATTAGTGAAAATGATGAAAAGGATGAAAGATTTGACTTTAAGCACAATTCTCTTGGTTGTTCTTCTTATTGAAGGCATTAGAGTGGCTTATTTATACCTTTGATCATGTTTATAGCCATTGGGAACTTTTGTTGAAGGAATATATCCATTGGAGCCTTCAAAATGTTATTTTCTATTGTTCCCCATGCCTCTGTATCGATACAATTGAATGGGTATCGATACATTGTGTTTAACGGTCCAAAATATGATCGTTAAACAATCTTGTATCGATATACAAAGATCTATCTTAATACATGAATAGTCCTGCATCGATACAAAATGATCTGTCTTAATAGATGAACAATGATTTCTACATTTTAAGGCTATTTAGCTATTACAAAGTATTGTATCAATACATACACATAGTGTATCGATACATTCATATGAAAATTAATTTTAAAAGGTTTCTCATGACTTTAAAGCATGTAAAACTTATCTAAAAAATGTTTTCTATAAAAATATGTATTAAGAACACATTTTTGAGTGCTTGAAGGAGTTAAAACCCATTTTAGTATTTTTCAAAGTGTTTACAAAATATTTCATGGAAATTACCAATATTGAAAATAATTAAACATGAGCTAATTAAGCTTTAATTATATCAAAACTAAGATTAATTCAAAGCTAATATAGCTAACACATATCTTTTAAAGGCTTAGATTCCCTTAAGAATTATACCCTAAATTCTTAAGTAACTTCATTCAATCTACTTACAATCCTCTTTGTGAAATGAATAAAGGTGTTTACAAAATGAATAGAACCTTTAGCAGTAGGTGTTTGCAAACTGAATAAGACCTCTAGCAGTAGGTGTTTACTAGATTTTTGAGTGCAAGATGAAAATATAAAGAACAAGCTTATGAAAATACAAGAAAACAATAAAAACTTGAAAAATATGATCCTTGGTGCTCAGAATATTATTTTTTGTTGCTTCTTCTTAGCTTGGAGTTATTGGAGTCTATAACATATAAACACATTCAAATTAGTCCATATAAGATAAGCAGTAGTTAAGAAAAATATAGTCTCCTTTTAAAGCTTGCATTCTTGTCTCCAAAGCAAACGCATTAGTCCAATTATAATTCAATTTAAATTTATATCACGTAAGAACCAACAAACATTCTCCTCTTTGTCGCAACATGGCTTAAATATGAATCTGGACTAGCCTAACTTAAAAAAGGTAGGTATATCTCTTATTCCTATATACATTAATATATTATTATTTTAATTATTTATATAATATTTTTTATTAGGGCCACTTTATTATTATTTTTCATTTTAAGGGACTAAGTTGTTGAGATGGTTCGCTCACTCAACTTAACCTTACATAGTCACTACAAAATAACTATATATTTTAGAGTCATCACCAATCTATTTTGGCCAAGTGAGATAGGTCACCTATCGAAGTTCATATTTCAAGGGTTATGAAACCCATAAAAAAACTTCGAGATCTACAAAAATACTAGAGATCACATAAAAGGATTTGTAAGTCTGTTAAAATTACGAGTAAGGATTAATCCCTATCATGACACTCAAAAATTGGTACTTTATTAATTACAAGTTAACTTAAATTTAGAATTTTATTCGATTTTCATATTTGATATTTAATTATGATTCCCGCATATCAAAATTTTCCAAATTCTTAAGTTTATTATTCTATTAAAGAGAATCAAGTTTTAAATATTTTTGGGAATCAAAAAAAAAAAATTTCGCACCCTTTCGAAGAACTAAAAGAACATGAAAGTTTTTATTATCCTCTTTCGTACCTCATTGGAAAAACTAGAGGAATATGAAAGGTTTTAAAATTAAAAAATCTTTCGCATCCTGTCGAAGAGCTAAAGAAACATGAAAGATTTTATCTTTACAAAACTTGAAAAATCCTGATTTTTATTTTGAAAAAGATATCTCATTATTAAAATAATCTGTGGAATCTCTATCATATTCGAGGAGAAATTCCACGTACTATTTTAACTTAGAGACATTACCTTGCTTTTTTTAAAATTTTGATTTTATTAAAAATACATATATTTGTCATATGATGTCATATGATTCGATTCAAACTGCACGTATGAAACTAGACTCAAAGGACTCGAACATGGTCAATAAGACTAAAATGTCTCTTAAAGTACCTTCAACATGAAAGTACCCTAATAATTCTAAAGGACTCAGTTTTTTATGCAAAATTACCAAATGCCCTTGGGTTATACTTTTGACGTAAGAGTATCTCAGTACACCTAAAGGACTCAAAAAAGATCATAAAAAATGCCCTTATCCTTTATGCACACCTTCACCATGAAAGAATCTCAGTGATTACATAAGACTTAGTTCTAAGGTAAATTATTAAAATACCCTTAAAAACTACCTTCATCGTGAAAGCATCTTAATAACCCTAAGGACTCAAAAATGATAAAATGATAATTTTACCCTAAATGGGTATTTAAAATATTAAAAGTGACCTCAAATGCAAAAATTATAATTAAACCTTTAAACTTTTTAAAATTACACTTTAAGCCCAACATGACTAAAAATGCATGAAATGTTCCTAAAATGATCAAAATACCTTAATGGACTCTAAACCTTGCTAGCTTTACAATTTAGTCCTTGCATGAAATAAACTCATAAACTAAACATAAAACTTATCACAAAAAATCATAGAAATCATGCTAAAAGTCATCAGAGGCATTCGGCCAAATACTTATGGCCCTGGAACAATTTTTTCAAATTTTGCAAATTACTCCTAAACTCTTTAAAATTGCAAAAGACCCGAAGGGGCTAAAAAATGTATTTCAAAAAGATAAAAATGCATGAAACACACCCTAAGGTTATATAGAGGTCATGACCAAGCATAGAAGGCCTAAGAATTATTTTTTTTCATTTTTATAATTTAGCCCCTATATTTCTTATAATTAGAAAATAGCACAAAAAACATAAAAAATTCACCAAATCACATTTGTACACAATCAATCAAGCTTGGAACAACCTATCCAAAGCTTTAAAAATTTTAAAAAAAATTATTTTTTAGCCCATACAACTTTAAAGATCACAAAATAATAGAAATCATCATAAAATAACAAATAAAATTAAATCAAAGGCACCATGAATTTTGGCCAACACCAAAAACAAAAAAAAAAGATTCCTTAACACAACATCATGAATACCAACATAAATATGCATCACCGAGCTTGGATAAAAAAAATTAAATCATAAAAAAAAACATATAAACACGTTTATCAACATATTAACATGAAAATGCTAAGAAAAATAGTGTCAATATGAACATATATATATATATATATGATGAAATCAACACCACATCAACAACATATTTCATGAAGAAAATCAAGCTATTATTCAAAAAAATTAAACATAACAAGTAAAATAAAGAAAATTATTCCTAGCCATCATACATTGCCTTTCAACATGGAACAAAATCCATGAGCTCAAGCATACTTTTAGCTCATTTAATGGAAAAAAAATGAATGAAATAAACAAAAACAAAATTTTCTAAGAATTTCTACCATTAAAGTGTAGAAAATGGTAGAAATTTGATTTTTTTTTTCTTTGGCTATTTTTTACTTGGAAGATTATTTGGCTCACACTTGAGGGATCTTCAGCCAGGATGGGATCAAACCCCATTGGCAGAAAGTTTCATAAATTTTTTCTCTTTATTTATTTTAATTTATTACATAATATATAACTAATGCTTAATTAATAGTTTCGTCACTTTATATTAATTACCAAATGTTAGTCAACAATCTAAAAGGGTGAGTCATGTAGGCTAATCATAGGCTTCAAGGTACTTTTGATGAAATTAATTTTTAATGATAAAATTCAATCCTGATTAAGTTAATTCATGAATAAATAAACTATCAAGTTATGAAATTAAAATAAATATACATAAAATTTTGAAAATGTAGGAAAAAATAAAATTTTAATTCCAAATTTTATGTAAGAAATGAAGTTGATGGACTAAATTATAAGAAATTACAATTTATAGACTCAAGAAATGAAATTCCATATGAGAAATTCAATTATGAATTTAATAATGTGAGAGGTCTACTTAAACATTTATATGAAATTATTTGGCCCAAAAGAATTAAAATAATTTTTGGAGAGAGAAAAGATTAATTAAAAATTTTAAATTCATAAAAATTTATATTTAAAATATTTTATTGAAATGTTTGCAAATTTTTAAAACTTTAAATGTTGAGAAATTTTATAGATAAAAAATATTCCATTTTGCAGACGAGAAAATTCCAAAAATACATTTAAATATTTTAAAAAATGAGTTAAATTCAATATATTATTCAAAAAAATAATTTATATTAATTTATAAAATGATAAAGACGAAAATCTAAAATTTGGAAAAATTTTATCGTAAAAATTTCACGAGCAAAATACCCATAGTATTGTGAAAAATTTAAAACTAAATACCAAAATTAACAATTTAACACCTTATGGTATAAAATATCAATACGTTTTTTCTTGAATATTTTCATTTTTTTCAGGTAAGTATTAGCATAAATACTGCACAGGTATTAGTAACATATACGACAATAGACTTGCCAATTTTTACAAAAAGTCTTTAAAAAAATTCTAAAAATAGAAAATTCAACCGTGATATTATCTATAAAAATGAATTTTAAAGTTGACAAAAATAAAGTTAAAAACCAATTTTTTTGTGTTAATACCACATAAGTATTAATAAAAATACACACAGTTAACTCCCAAATTTTCACAAAAAAATCCCTAAAAATAGAAAATTTGACTGTGATATCATCTGTAAAAATGAATTTCAAAATTTGATGAGAAAATATTTAAAAACCAAATTTTCTCTTGAATATTCATCTTTTTTATCCAAGATTATTTTTTTTTACAATTCTCGAAATTGCGCTTTATCATCATGTGTATACGCAACCATTTAGGCATAACTAAATTGGTCTTGAAAATGCCTAGCCTGCCTAAAGGAAGTCGACTTCTACCAGGCTAGCTGTTGAATTCTTAGTCACGGATATTTAGGTTTATCAGAAAAAAGGGTCAACATGACATTAGGTGTCTACAACTATCCTTTTTTGGTTGATGTTGAGAATTAAGAATAAGGCAAAGATCAAAACACACAATTTTAGGCCATTAAGCTTTGAAAAATAAACTAAACTAAATGTGCATAAAAATAGAATAACTAAGGGCAAAACCTTAGGTCAGAATAGTGACTACGATGAGGCCTAAATTTAAAAAGTTGACTGGGACAAAACCATTATAGTCAATGAAAGAGATCAAGAAGAAATATAAGTCTAAAAAGGTTAACTAATATGAAATAATGATAGTTAACTTGGGTAGGACTAGGGTGAAAAGTTTAACCAAGGTGAACCTAAGTCTAAAATGGTTGACCAGGATGGAACTTAAGTCTAAAAAATTGACCAAGATAGAACTTAAGTCAAAAAGGGTTGACCTAGGTGGAACCATAACAGTCGATGCAATTGACCAAGGTAAAACCTAAGTTGAAAAGGGTTGACCAGGGTGAAACCTAAGTCTACAATGATTAACCAAAATGAAACCTAAGTTAAAAAAGATTGACTAGGGTAGATCTATGACAGTTAATAGAAGTGACTAGGGTGAAACCTAAGTCATAAAGGGATGACCAGGGTGGAACCTAAGTATATAACAATTGACAGATTGGAACCTAAATTAAAAAGGGTTAACCAAGGTAAAAACCATGAAAGTCAACAGAAATGACCAAGGCAGAACCTAAGTCAAAAATTACTGACCGAAGCAAAACCGTGATAGTCAACAAAAGTGAGGAAGGTAAAAGATAAGTCAAAAAAGGTTGACTAGGGTTAAACTTAAGTAAAAAAGGGTTAACCAAGGTGAAGCCATGATAGTCAACAAAAGTGACCAGGGTGAAACCTAAAGCAAAAAAGGTCGATCAAGGCAAAACCAATATGTAAAAGAGTTGAATAAGGTAAAACCTAAGTCTAAAAGGGTCAACTAAGGTAGAACCTAAGTCTAGAAGGATTGATCGGGTTAGAAATTGGCTAGGGCAGAACCTAAATCTAAAAGGTTTGACCAAGAAAGAACGTAAGTCTAAAAGGCTTAATAGGATGGAATCTAAGTAAAAAAAGGTTAACCAAGATAGAATCATGACAGTCAATGAAAGTGACAAGGGAAAAACCTAAGTAAAAAAGTGTTGACTAGAGCAAAACTTAAGTCTAGAAGGATTGACTAGGACGTAACCTAAGTAAAAATGGGTTAACTAAAGTGGAACCATGACAGTCAACGAAAGTGATCAAGGTAAAATCTAAGCAAAAAGGATCGACTAGGGCAAAGCCTAAATAAAAAAGTATTAACCATGATAGAACCTAGGTCAAAAAGGTTGACTGAGGTGGAACCATGAAAGTAAACGAAAATGATAATGTTTGATATTTGAGATATTTAAAAGGATGCAAGACTTACCTTTTGATTTGAAGAAATTGGGATACTGAATAGCTTTTCCAATATCATGCTTAACTTTTTGATTTGCAAATTATCAAATGCAAATGAAAATGTATGGAAAGTGCATATGATGTTTTTTCATAAGGGTATTTTTTTAATTCATGGATTTGATTATGGATAACTCCAATTCAACCTGAATTTAGAAGGTATTTTTAAAAAATGTTATAAATTTTCCCTTTTTCACATTTTATGATATGAGCGTACGCATCTTCAAAAAATGTTATTGATATTTCATTATTTCTAAAAAAGAGAGCCTACGCTAAAAACGTCATATAGAATGCATCTTCAAAAAATATTGTAAGTATTCCCTTTCTCTAAAAAAGAAGCCTCTGCCTGAACTTAAAGCCAAAGGTATCTTCAAAAAATATTATGATATTACCTTTTCTTACCAAAAGGTCATCTAAAAATTTATCTTTTTTCTTATTAGGGATTTAATCACCTTTTCTAGATTTGTATTTTCAAACTTTATTCAAATACGTTATCTAACTTGATCCTTCCTAAAATATCTCAAAGAATTGAAATATTAACTAAGATCCCTATAGCATTTTGATTTAATTACAAAGTACTGTTAAGAAATCATTTTGTCATTCTTTTTTACAATGTTAATCACCATTTATTGAAAATGCTACATGGCTAAAAAGGAATCAGATGAAATTATAGATAAAAATATGTAATTGTATTTCAACAAGGGAGGGATATACAAAAAATAAAGGTGAAATATAGAAGGAATTTGGGTATTAGTCAGATATGCAAAATTTTCCATTTAGCTCTTTGAAGGTCTTTTTTAAATGAGATGTTTGCTTTTGTATAGATTAATCTCTTGAAAATATTGACAATTATACCCTACCTTCTTTTTTTAGCCATAACTTTTTTAAGATTATACTTTGTTCATTCTTTCTCAAATGCTCGAGTTACTTTTTTTAAGTTTTCAATTTGAAGCCCTCCCTTTTATCGCCTTTGTTTAGACTTTTATTAGGTTTTCATCCAAAGTTTTCTAATTTTTTGACTTCTTATTTAGTTTTTATTGGAATTTTTTCATTTGATACCACTTTTTAGGCATAATACTTTTTTACATGATCAAAATTGCATGGTTTGGTAAAGTGTCCCTATTAATTTAAGCCAAAATTAATGCTTTTTCATAAATGCTTTTTGAACTAAATAGGGCCTTTTCTAATATGGAGCCCATTTGCCCCTTGGATCTTTTTAGACAAGAAAGAATTTTCTCAATACCAATTCTTTTTCATGGAATTACCTTTGACGAATTTTTTTGTCACAGGCTTTTATCATTCTTTTTTGGTACATTTACCTATGTTGGATAGCTTTCAACCTCTTTTCTTTAATAAAATTTAACTGTTTGTATCAACCTTAAACATATTCAGCTTCCTTCAATTTGGTCTCCATCAATACCTAGAGTGAGGGGATCTCAATCTCAATTGGTAGCATAGCCTGCATGCCATAGACCAATAAGTAAGGCTTCGCTCTAGTTGAAGTTCTAACTGAAGTTTGGTAAGCCAAAAGGGTAGAAGAAGAGCTTTTATACCAATCTTTATAGGTTTCTACTATCTTCCTTGTAATCTTTTTTATATTTTTATTGGCTATTTCTATTGTCCCATTCATCATTGGATAGTATGTCATCAAATTATGATGTAAGATTTTAAGTTGGGTTTATAACTTTATCATTAATTTATTATTCAAATTAGAAGCATTATCTGTTATAATTTTCTCAGGGATTCTAATAGGTAAAAGATATTGGTCTTTAAGAATTGTATCACCGTTAACCTTGTTACATTTGCATAGGAGGTAGCATTGAGCCATTTAGTGAAGTAGTCTACGACCATGAAGATAAAACGATGACGGTTTAAAGCTATACGGGTGATTGGCCCAATAACTATTGAAAAGGGCCATAGAGTAGTTATTACATGCAATGGTGAAGGTGATACATATATCTTGTCTGTATAAACTTGACATTTATGGCATTTCTAGAAATACTTGGTATAGTCACCTTCCATGGTCATCTAGATGTAGCCCAACATCATAATTTGTCTCGTCATTTTATGCCTATTGGCATGGATTCCATAAACCACTTCATGTACCTCTTCCAAGATTTTCTATGCTTCAGAAGCATGTACATATCTTAACAATGTTTGATCATAACTTTTCTTATAGAAAATCTCTCCATCAAGAATGAAGCTCATTGTTAACCTTTTTAACATCCTTTTGTCATTTTTGCGAGAATTGTTTGGGTATTCTCGATCCTTAAGGTATCTTTTGATAACATAATACCATCTACAACCATCTGTTTTCACTTCAACAATTATGACAATGTACAGGAGACTTGTATAAACTTATTCGAATTAGGGTTACTTCATTTCCCTTATTTACTTTAAACATTAAGATAAGAGTAGCTAGAGCATTTGCCGTTTGATTGTCATCTCGAGACAAATGGATGAATTCTACTTCCTCAAACACTTTTAACAATTCTAGAATCAACTTTTTATATTAAAATAGCCTCGACTCTCAATTTTCCCATTCTTTACATAGTTCATAAATTTCCAAGGTTGAATTCCTGTAGACTTTCAAGAATAGGGCTTTTCTTTTTATGGCTACCTAGAGTTTTATAACACATGCCTCATATTCTACCATATTATTTGTGTAATCAAAGTCTAATTGGGTGATGAAAGGGTAATAATCTTTTTCCAAGGATATCAAGATTGCCTTAATCCTATGAACTAAAGCATTTAAGGCCTCATCAAATATATCTTCCATACTAGTTTCTCTTGTTATTCATCTTTCTTTTCCACTGAGATATTCATCAAGTCCTTATCAAGAAAATCAAAATATAATGCTTGATAATTGTTGAGCACCCGACTTGCAAGGAGTAATAACACTTTTTTTATAGCATTTTGATTCACGTAGACTATATCATATTCCAATAACAAGACTTACCATCCATCTATCCATCTAGATAGTGCTAGCACTTCAAAGAGGTACCTGCCTAGATCCATTTTGGTGATTAGCCATGTGATATGGTACAACATGTATTTGCCTGAGCCTTTTTGCAATCCAAACCAAAACACAACATATCTTTTCTATTTGGGAAAAAATTACCTTATATTCTAAGAACCTTTACTAAGGTAATAAATGGCTTTTTTTTTCTTCCTAGTCTCATTATGTTACCCCAGTAAGCATCTTATTGAACTCTCGAATACGATTAGGTATAGTATGAGGGGTCACGTTGGAACTAACAATACTAAAACTAGTGGATTTGACAGAGAATTTTTCACTTTTTTGAGTGCCATTTGACAATCTTTATTCTATTATCCTAGGTTGTGTTTCTAAAGGAGTCAAAAAATTAGATCATATTTGTCCATAAGCTGGGAAATGAAATGGACAATGTAATTCAATCTTTTAAGGAAACTTCTAACTTCTTTTTGCATGAGTAAAGGTGATAATTCCTGAATAGCTTTAATTTTATTAGGATCAATTTCGATCCCACTTTCACTTACAATGAAGCCAAATAGCTTCCTTGATCTGGCTTCAAAAGTGTATTTTGCAAGATTCAAATTTAATAGATACTTTCTCAAATTTTTAAACAATTTTGTAAGTTTACGACATGCCTCTCCTCTTGAAGTGATTTGCCAATCATATCATCCATGTACACTTTAATCTTTTTATGCATCATATCGTAGAATAAAACGATAATTGCCCTTTGATAAGTTGCCCAGCATTTTTTAATCCAAATGGCATCACCTTATAACAAAAAGTGCTTCACATTGAGACAAAGGTGGTCTTTTCCATGTCTTCTGGTGCCATTTTTGATCTAATTATACCCAAGAATCCATCCATGGAAGAAAACAGATAATTCTTCACGGTGTTGTCAACTAGAGTATCAATATAGAGAAGAAAAAATTATTTTTCTAACTTGGTCAATTCAAATCCTAGTGATCTACACACCTCTTGACTCTCTTATCTTTTTTAAGAACCAGAACAATATTTGCAATCCATTCTGGGTACTTTGCTACCTTAAAAAATCTCAAGTTAAACTATATCTTTACCTTTTCTTTAATTTTTAAAACCATTTTTGGTTTCATCCTTCTTAACTTTTGCTAAACTGGCTTGCATCCTAGTTTCAAAGGTAACTTATAGACCACAATCTTTGTATCTAGGCCTAATATATCTTGATAAGACTATGCAAAGACATCTTGAAATTCCTGGAGCAAACTTATTAATTTTTTTCTAGTAGCGGGCATGAGAGCAACTCCTATTTAAACCTCTTTTCTATCTTCATTATTTCCCAGGTTTATCACCTCTATGGACCCTTATAAGGCATTATTTGCTCGTTTTTCTATTTGATTGGTTTCAACAAATTAGGAGGCAAGGTATAATCTTTAACATCATTTTCGAGATCAACCTCATTCGAGCAAACAAATAGCTCACAATCAACCTCTAAATACTAAATGATATCTTTCACTTCTTTACTAACATGAAATCCATAAAGATAAAAGTAAGAATGGGCAAATGAAAATATTGCATAATTTGTATATGTGTATGTAAACAAGAAAAGGAATATTGGTATGAAAAAAACTGAATATACATAAAAATTATATGCATTTCATTTTTGTAAATGATGATTTAACATTTTATGTTCTTTACAAAAAGTATCCTTATATGTCAAAGTTAGTTCTTTGAATTACTCTAGAATTGGCCTAAACACTATAGTTTTTCAGTAATTATCTAATTTCTTTGGACGTGTCCAGAATGACAAGGGCAAATTCCATGCTTATAATCTAGCTTCTCATCATCTTTTTAAATGATGGCCACCTAACACTTCTCAACAGGCCTTATTGATCACTAATATGACATCTTTGGTTTCTTTTCCTTTGGGTTCTAGATTGATAACCCTCCATAACAAAAGATTTCCTTTAATGAGGAGTAAAAGATTGACTTTTAGCTTGGCCCTTGGTTAATAGCCTAAGTTAGCTTTTTTCTTCGAGTTTTATTCTTAAATTTATTCTTTTAGCTCCATTTCAGCTTAAAACTTAATCCAAATTTATCCTTTTTGTTAATTACATTGATGGATTAGCTTATCCTCTCTAAATATTTTCCAAAGTTTTTTTTAGCTTAAGCCTCTTTCTTGACCATGAGTTTAAGGCCATATGAGTGCTTTTTGAGAGCCCTGTTTGGGGATAAAAGATCTTTCTATAGTAAAGGTAATATTAACAATTTCAAAGGCCCTAAAAGAACATTCTTTAGCATCAACAATTACCATAACATAAGAGGCTTTAGTAAAAGTCATGGCTACAATATCCTCTTCCCCAAACATATTGACCATTTTTTCATCAATTATAAATTTGAGTTTTTGATGAAGTGATGTTGAGATAGAACCAAAAAATGGATTCATGGTCATCCCAATAAACAATTGTATGCCAGGACGATATCTATGACATTATATTATACTTTAAATAGGTGTAGACTGATGTTTAGAATAATTGAAATGGCTTATTTGATTTCCTTTTTTGTTCCATCAAATGTTTTAACAATTATCTAGTAGTATTTAATCTAGTTAGCATCGATTGGCTAGCGAGATAGAGTGATTAATGGCATAATATTGAAAGTTAACCCATTATCAATAAGAACATAAGGTAATATGGTGCCGTTGCAATTTATTATTATCTGAAAGGCTTTTGTGGAAGTAGTCCCTTCTGGAAGGATTCCATCATTATTGAATGAAATGAAATTGTTAGCAACAATATTATTTATTAGGTGATTAATTTTGTTTATTGATATATCATGAGGGACATATGCTTGGTTAAACACTTTTTGCAAAGCATTCCAATATGGCTCCAAACTAAGGAATAAAGATAGGAAAGAGATTTTTATGGCTTGTTGTTTCAATTACTCTATAATGTTATACTCAGTGTGCTTTATAAATTTGAAAAATTTGGCTTCTTCCTTTTCCTTCACTGATTTTTTAACTTTTAGTAGGACATCTCCAGTAACCATAGCTTTTCTAGACATTAGTCCCTTTGATTTTGCTGGCACCAACTTCACTAGTTTTAAGGCCATAATGCCAATCACTTTGTTTTACATGGCTAACCCTGATTATGTTAACGGTGGCTAGTTAGCTTATAACAACTTCTAGGGTTATTACTCTGCCATCATACTTTCATGGCATTTATTTATTGTCCTTGTATGGAAAGGGTGTTAACGTCTAATGATGAGTCTAGGAATACTTTCACTTTTGGGAGGAATTACCTTTGGTTGATTGTAATAGATAATAAGAGGGCGACCGACACCATAGAGTAGTTGGGATAGCCTTTCATTAGTCATATTGATTGACTTTTCTTGATTAGTTCGTTCATAGAATCATAGAAGCACCATGAACCATCTGTCTTGACTGAAGTCATGTGGAACTTGTAAAAGTTAGCACCAAGACAGATGGTTCATGGTGCTTCTATGATTATAACTAAGGATTACACCTTCAGTTAGGATTGCCTAAACTTTTCCATTAAGGTTTTGACTATTCAAACATTTGTCTTCACCCATCATTCTTCTTTAGCAAGCAAAGTGCTAATTTTGGGCTCATAATGATCAAGTGGAGGACTTGCTGTAACATTAGTTTTTAAAGCATTATCAAATTGAAAGGCACCTGGAGAAGACTAAACATTTTTAAAGCTAGATAATTATTGATTGAGTGACCCACTAATGCATGATATTCACAATGAACATTCGGGTCATACCTGCTTGAAAATTACCTTCACATGGTTTGGTAAAAATGAAGGCTACTAATTAAGCCTCAAGAAGCTTATCAAATATTTCTTTATAAGAATCATGAAAAGGCTTGTAATAAAGCCTACCTTGATTAGCTGTTTGAGTTAGTTGATTAATATTTGGTTTGGGTTGATTTTAAGAAAGAGGATTTGGAATGGTGGTTTTTGGAGTTAATGGAGCAGGAGCTCAAGATGTGTTAAAAAATATGTGTTTTGGGCCTGTTGACCTTGGTTTTGGTAATAAAGGTGAGGTCTTTAATGATATCTAATTGGTATAGTTAACAACTGGGTTTCTTCCTTCTTTTTACTAAACCTATCTTCCTTCTTGATAGAAGATTCACTAGTTGTGATTTTTTTCATTTTATAGTTGTTTCAATCATTTCCACTAATATAATAAGGTCAGTAGAGTTTTTGGATGCATTCCCTACCAACTTATCATAGAAGAAAGGTTATAGAGTGTTTACAAATAATATGGTTATTTCTTTCTCAGTTAATAGGGTTTAAACTTGAGAAGCCATGTCTCTCCATCTCAACGCATATTCTTTGAAAGATTCAGTAGGCATTTTCTCCGTATTCTACAGAGTTAGCGTACTTGGTACCTGTTCAACCATGTGTTTGTGTTGTTGCAAAAATGCATTTGCCCAATTAGTCCAACATTAGATTTAGGTACAGTTTAGGTCATTATACTGTTGCAGTGCTGATCCTGACAAGCTTCCTCAAAGCAGTGGATAAAAAGCTTGTCATTCTATGCATATTCATCTAATTTGCAAATAATCATCTTAATGTGGGCTTAAGGGGATATAGTGCTATTATATTTCTTAAATTTGGGCATTTTGAATTTTGGTGGAAAGACTAAATTTGACTACCAAGCTAAGATTTTCAGCATCAACACTACTATAGAATTCTACCCTTTATATTGCTTTAAGCCTCCTCTTTGGAAGCTATAATTTTTCTTTTTCAATTTTTGATTTAGCTAGCTTTTTGCCTTCTATTTTCTTTTTTCTTCTTAGTCATGGTCAGGAATAGCCGATTCCTCTTGTGCAACTGCAATTCTTACATCTACCCTTTGTGAAGGAACATCAAGGTTAATATGGATGGCTAGTGGCACAAGCACATTTTGTGTATTTCCTAGCAACACATTTTGTGCACTTACCTATTATGTGTCTTAGATATTAGTGGGTTGTCTTTCAGCTAGTGCTCCTTTAGATCCTTTGACGAAAGAATCGATAATAATTTTTGGCTGTTGCCGAGTTAGCTTTCTCGCCATGATCAATTCCATCAATCTTGTTTGTGCTTGCACATTTTCTTATCTTTTAATCATGACCTTTTGAGCTTTGTGCTAACTTTCTTCCAATCTTTCTAGCCTTGCTAACTATTTTTTGGCCATTTTTCTTACTCTGCATCCAGTATAGTACCAACGGACAGATGGCTGTTTGGTTGGTCTCTTTAAGTTTGCAATATTGAAACCTTAAAAAATTCAAATTTCCTTAAGTTAAATTTTTGTTCATGGATTGATGAAAGTAATAAGTGTATGAATATGTATGTAATTATGTATGATGTATGTATGATGTATGTATGGATGGTATAAATATATGAATGCAATTGTAGGAATGCTTTCTTTAGCAAAAGATTCCAAACTTATAAATTTTCATTAACTTTTTGGAGGATTGCTCATTATTGACCATATGTTGATTACACCCAAGAAAAGTCTTAACTTGCTTGTACTGTTGCTGAGTCTGTTCTAAAAATTCAAGTAAAATAGGTCTATATTCTCCTACTAGATTAATCTATGCTTTCATGATCTGGATTCTTTCCACCATTTTTCTTAATTGGATCACAGGCAAGTGGATCTGTTTTATGAGATGATCGATGTACATCCATTGGCTAATACTATTAGCTTTCCACCTTGTACATTCATTCTCAGCCCAATATAGTTTATCATCCTAATATGCCTTCATTTCTTGATAAGCTTGAACCTAGGGGTTGATATCATCCTCTTTTTGATGTAGTACTTGCCTTATTTCCTCAATAGTCATTACAAGGATTCTTTTTTCCTAAAGCAGCTAGGATACTCTTTCTAGTTCTTCATCAACGTTGATCTAAGTTGCTCTTTCTTTCTGTAAATCTTCTTACCTAAACGCTAGTGTCTATGTGTGCCTTTCATTTCTAATTCAAAAACAACTACCCTAGCTTTTCTTTCTAAAGATTTGGCTTCTACATTTCTAACTCTTTATGAAGCTTATGGATTTTTTTAGTCATCCTTATGGAGATTCTACTTAAGCTCTTGGATATACTAGCAAGCTTCATTCTCTTGTTTTACTTAATGCAATCTTGCTTCATCAAATTATCCTTTTCTCTATTCTCTTGATTTTTTTTCTTTAGCCTCCATCTTCATTCTTAAATATATAACTTCTTCTTGAAGAGCTTGGTTTTTATCACCCAATCTTTTCCTCTTTTTTACAACTTTTTCTTTTATTAGATTGACTTTGAAAAGTGAAAAGGGTTTGGTTGGATAGATACTTAGGGAATGACTCCATTTATACTAGGGATAATCATGTTGTAGCCCTGGATACTCCTCCAAGCATCATATCCTAAGGTGATCTGATCCGTATAGGCATGTAACACCTAATTCATATCCCATTCTCAAGTATAGAGCAGTGGGCTAAAGTGATTTTCTATAACCTTTCCCTTGATTTTCAAGATCCACACTAGCTATATCAAAAATCATAGGGATAAACTAATGTGACCCATACTGCCTTCAAACTAACAATGTTACATGCCCTATGGTGCCCCAAATACCCAACAAAGGTACAAAGAATAGATCACCACATAGATACATAAAGGCTTATGCTGAAAACCAAGGTGCTCTCAATGTTATATTATCAACCCATTGATTCTTGGTTCCTAATTTGGGACATTCTTTCTTGATGAGGAAAAGAATACCATGTGAGAAATAAGGTTTGACCTTATCAGAACCTTCACCCTAGAAATGACTTTGGGCTTAAATGTATAGTAGCAATGCTCTTCTAAAAAATCTTTCATGGCTTGCTTTTTGATATGCATTCAATGCTTGAATTATTTCAGCTAAAATGGCAAAGGTAGGATGCATATTTCTCTACAACTGATTGAAGAGGTCTACCACAGCTACTTCTACATGTTCGAGTACTCTTGGGAAGAAACCTAAGCCATATATAGCTAATGCAAATGCATCGAGACCTTTTTCCCTATCTACACGCACTCAAATATATTCTCATAGGAATAGCCATAATAAAAAACAAATATTCCCTTTCTACTCAATATATTGATGGTTTGATTTGAAATTTATATCCAAAACTTGACCTAACTTCTTGTGAAAACTTGTTGGATTGTGCTATTTGTAATACGTAGGTCTTGTTTTGAAAGGCCCTAACCCAAGTAAAGCTGAGATCTCTTCTACGATAAAAGTCATGTCATATTGATTGAATGAGATACATTGGTAGGAAAGATGCCAAAATTCTATTAAATCTTGAACTAATTGTTCATCCATCAATACTTTGAGTAGGAAAGCAATCTGTCCATAATTCTCTATGAACTGAGGCTATTTTCCATTTCCTTAGTGGTCCCATATCCAAGTGTGTGATTCTTGACAATTTTGACACGAAAATCTTTGATTTGATTTATCTCAAACACGATATGAACCTCCTTGAATGTTTTGGCAACAACTACTACGTGTACTCATTCTGTCATAAAGTGTGATGAAAATTTAATTGAGTTGGAATTTTCTTCTAAAGCAATATATGCATATGAAAATGCACCAACAAATGATAAAAAAGAAAAAGATCAAATATGTTAGTATTCGTAAAAATATTAAATCCAAATAATTATAACATTTCATAGGGAAAATAATACAATAAATAATTATCTAAATAAACATAAATAATCAAATAAAAAGAGAAAAGAAGAGAAAGGTAAAATTTATCACTTCGTGTGTCCCTCATTTTTGGTGACATCTAAAATCAGGCATGGCTTTAACTAGGGGGTTAGTATCTTTCACTATATGAAGTTTAAGTCAGACATCTAAGTCAGTTCTTGAATTCCTCAAGCCTAAAAAGGACTAACGAAGTACCTCAATCTCTTACCCTTTGCGAGTTTATATCAGAAAGGGCCAATTCGAGTGGAAGTATCTTCCATGCCGATGACAAGACTAACACATCAGACAGACATAGAATTTACACTTGGTAGGCTTTTCACTGGCCCAGACAAAGGCTAACACCTTAGAGGCAGAGTTACTTCACCCCTTCTAAAAATATTACGTCACCCTGTGCCCCCTCTATATATCTGGAGGAGAGAGTATTACACGTATTCAATGTGTGCAAAGGAATAAACAAACCTTTTACGACATAATATGGAAAACAAAACCCTTATCCTAAATCCCCAAAAGACAAAGAAAGCACAAAAATATATTAATGCAAAATAAAATAAAAAGAAATTTTTTGGAAATACTAAGAATCATAATTAAATATTTGTGGAAACCGAATCAATCAAAATTTAATTAACATAATTAATTGTAGGCCTGACTCTCTAACTAGTCCCAGGGGAGTTGCCAAGTTGTCATAACATGGCCCGAATACAAACCCTAACCAACCTGACTTAAAAAGGTAGGTGTACCCTTTGTTCCTATATACATTAATATATCATTATTTTAATTATTTTAATTATATTTTTTTATTGAGGGCCATATTATTATTTTTTACTTTCGGGGATTGAGTAGTCAAGATGGTTCGCTCACTCGACTTAACCTTAAATAGTTATTATGAAATGACTATTTATTTTAGGGTCTCCACCAATTTATTTTGAGATTGTCACCTATCAGAGTTCGTATTTCTAGGGTTATGAAACCCATTAAAAACAGACTTTAAGATCTATGAAAGTACTAGAGATCGCACAAAAGGGTCTGGGAGTTGTTTACAATCACGAGTAAAGATTAATCCTTTTCATTATGCCTAGAAATCGATACCTTATTAATTATGACTTAACTTAAATTTGGATTTTTGTCTGGAATCTGATATTTAATTATGATTCACGTATTTCAAAATTTTCCAAATTCTTAAATTTATTATTCTGTTAGAAAAATCAAGTTTTTAATATTTTTAAAACAGAAAAAAACCTTTCACACCTTACCAAATAACCCAAAAAACACGAAAGTTTTTGTTATCCTTTTCATAGGCCATAGAAAATGGAGGATATGAAAAGTTTTAAAATCAAAATATCTTTCGCACCCTATCAGAAAGCTAGAGGAATAGGAAAGGTTTTATTTTAAAAAAAAATTAAAAAATCCTGATATTCATTTTGAAAAGGATATCTAATTATTAAAATAGTCCATAGCCTTCTTATATTCTGGGCAAAATTTTACATATTACTTTAACTCGGAGACATTACCCTAATTTCTAAAAATTTCTAATTTTATTAAATAAATATATTTATATTTGTCCTAAGACTCAGTTTTAACTACACTTATGGAACTAGACTCAAAAGACTTGAACATGGTCGATAAGACCAAAATGTCCTTTAGAGTACCTTGATATATAAGTATCCTAGTAACTCTAAAGGACTTGATTTTAATACAAAATTACCAAAATAGCTTTGGTGTATACCTTCGATGTGAAAGTATCCTGATATCCCTAAAGGACTCGAAAATGATCATAAAGATGAATCTATCCCTAATGCACACCTTCTCCATGAAAGAATCCTGATAATTACATAGGACTCAGCTCTAGCATAAATTACTAAAATTCCCTTAGGGGCTACCTTCATCATGAAAGCATCCCTATAACCATAAAGACTCGAAAAAGATATGAAATGACAATTTTAGCCTAAATGGGTAATTAGAATGGTGATCTAAAATACAAAAAAATACAATTAAGCCCTCAAACTTTTCAAAATTACATTTTAAGCCCAACATGACCAAAAATGCATGAAATTTTCCTAAAAAGACCAAAAAACCCTATATGGGTAATTTAATGTAGGAAAAGACCAACTTGACCATGAAACACAAGGTTTTCTTAATGGACTCTAAACTTTGCTAACTTTGCAATTTAGTCTTTACATGAAATAAACTCACAATTGAAAATAAAACATATCACAAAAAAATCATGGAAATCATGCTAAAAGTCATAAAAGGAATTTAGCCAAACACTTATGGCCTTGGAATAATTTTTTTCTAATTTTGCAAATTAGTCTTTAAACTTTTAAAATTACAAAAAGACCCCAAAAGGCTAAAAAATGTATTTCAACATGATAAAAATGCATGAAACACACCTCTAAGGGTATATGAAAGTCCTTACCAAGCATAGAATGCCTAGAAATATTTTTTTATTTTTACAATTTAGTCCCATATTTCTTATAATTAGAAAATAGCACCAAAAACATAAAAAATTCACAAATTCACACTTGTAACAAAATTGGTTAAGCATGGAACTACCTATCCAAAGCTTTAAAAATTTTGAGAAAATTATTTTTTAGTCCTTACACCTTCATTAAATCAAGGCCACCATGAATTTTGGCCAACACCAAAAATAACAAAAAAAAAAACTTTTCCTCAGCACAACATCATGACTATCAACATAAATATGCATAATCAAGCTTAGATACAAAAATAAAATCATAAAAAACAGACAATAAACATGTTTATCAAATACGAACATGAAATGCCAAGAAAAATAGTGTCAACATGAACATATATATGACAAAATCAACACCACATCAATAACAACATATTTTATGAAGAAAATCAAGCTGTTATTAAGAAAAATCAAACATAACAACTAAAATAAAAAAAATTGTTCATAACTATCATACTTTGCCTTTCAACATGGAATAAAATTCATGAGGTTAAGTATGATTTTGGTTCATGTAATGGAAGAAAAATGAATCAAATAAACAAAAACTCAAAATTTTCTAAGAATTTCTACCTTTAAAGTGTAGAAAATGGTAGAAATTTGATTTTCTTTCTCAAGTATTTTTGGTTATTTTTTGCTTGGAGGATCATTAGGCTTGAACTTGAAAGATCCTTCCCCTATTTATAAGAGAAGGTATTCAGCTAAGATGGGATCAAACCCCCTTAACTGAAAGTTTCATTAATTTTTTTATTTATTTTAATTTTAATATATAATTAGTGCTTAATTAGTAGTTTTGTCTCTTTGCATTAATTTCCAAGTGTTAGTCAACAATTTAAAAGGGCGAGTCACATAGGTTAATCCTAGGCTTCATGATAATTTTGACGATATTAATCTTTAATGATAAAATTCAATCTCGATTAAATTAATTCTCATACAATTAAATTGTTAAATTATGAAATTAAAATAAATATGCATAAAGTTTTTAAAATTTAGAAAAATGAAATTTTAATTGCAAATTTTATTAAAAAAATGAAGTGGAAGGGTTAAATTGTAAGGATTAGAAGTTATAAACTCATGAATGAAATTTCATAGATAAATTCAATTACAAATTTAATCACATGAGAGGTCCAGTTAAACATTCAAATGAAGTTTTCGGCCTAAAAGAATTAAAATAGTTTTTTTGGAGAGAGAAAAGATTAATTAAAAATTCTAAATTCATAAAAATTTGTAGGTAAAAACCTTTTTAGATGAAAATTTTGTTTAATAAAAATGAATTGGAATTTAAACAATTTATATCCAAATTATTTTATTGAAATCTGTGCAAATTTTTAAAACTTTAATTCGAAAAAAATTTACAGATGAAAAATATTAATATTTTGAAGATGAGAAAATTTCAAAAATATGTTCAAATATTTGAAAAATAAGTTGAATTCAACATATTATTTAAAATATTAATTTCTATTAATTCATAAAATAGTAAAGATGGAAATTTGAAACTGGAACAACTTTTATTACAAAAATTTCTCAAGCAAAATACCCGCAGTATTGTCAAAAATTCAAAATTAAATACAAAAATTGACAATTTGATATCTCGCGGTATAAAATGCCAATAAATATTTTTTCTTGGTTATTTTTTATTTTTTAGGGTATCCGTATAAATGTTACATTGGTATTGGTAAAAATATATAGTGCATAACTTGCCAATTTTTACAAAAAATCTCAAAAATTCTTAAAGATAAAAAATTTCGATCGTGATATTATTTACATAAATAAATTTTAAAACTTGACAAAAATCAATTCAAAAATCAAATTTTTGGTGTTAATACTATATAAGTATAGATAAAAATATATGATGATCAGCTCCCAAATTTCATGAAAAAACCTTGAAAAATCCCTAAAAATAAGAAATTTGACCATGATATCATCTACAAAAATGATTTTCAAGATTTGGCAAGAAAATATTTAAAAACTAATTTTTCACCTGAATATTTATTTTTTTTATCCAAGATATTCTTTAGAATTCTTGAAACCACACTTTTTCATCACATTCATATGCTGCCATTTAGGTATGACTAAATTGATCTTGAAAGTGCCTAGCCTACCTAGAGGAAGTCAACCTTTACCAGGCTAGTCACTAGATTTTCAATCATAGATATTTAAGACTATCAGAAAAGAAGGCCCGGATGAAATTAGGTGTCTACACCCTTTTTGATATGACAAAACTTAAGGTAAATCTGCTTATACAAACCCCCTTAAACATTTAAAGATTTTCAATAAAAACTCCCCCTTAATAAAAGGATTGTTTAAAGATATAAGAAATTTTATATAATGCTTTTTGTAAAACATGGCAATGGCAAACAAGTTCATATTTGGCCATAATATTATAGCCCAACATAAATCATTTCATATGCATGAGATGTAATTAATATGAACACATATGAAATAATTCTCCCTCCTATTTATTATCATATAGATAAGCAATTAAAATAACTAAATGAACCTCTAAAATTCTCTCTTTTTTTGTTATATCAAAAAGGTAGATTAATTCAAAGTGAAGGATGCTAAGTTGATCAAGAATTCATATAAAGTATACAAGTCATGAAGCAATGAAGTGCATGTATACTAATCGTTAAGAAAAAAAATATAAGCATTGAAGTGCATTCGTAGTTCAAATTTCATGTATTCATTTTTAGACATTTAAGCACAGTCAAGATTATGAACATATAAGACATGCCAATTATGATTAAATAAAATCCAATTGCTATGTATCTGCATGAATAATACCTAATGTGGAATTTTTAGTACACATGCGTTAAGTAACCATATGGAAAATTAAAAATTTTTTTAAGAAAGTCATAGCAAATTTCCATAGGTTCAAAAATCTTTTGCTTATTTAAAGGATTGAGGATGAGATCAATTTAAGTAATTTCAATCAATGAACATGCATATTTTAAATCAAAAGTCCTGACTTGAAAGCCAATTGTTGAAATTGGTTGTTAGAACAAGAGACATCAAGAATGATTAACTCAAGGTCATGTTCAAAGATTTATGTGAAGCAAACAATTCAAGTGTAGATGGCATACAAAGATACCAATTGTTAATTATGAGCTCATGCATGTCCACAAATTTAATGCTAAAAGATAAAAGTTGCATAGCATAAGTTTAACAATTACCTTAACCTTACCAAGCTTTTGACTTTAAGCCCATGAATCTAAGAGTTGATCAATGCTTTGATTGTTTAGGCTTGATTTGGTGAGGTTGCATGCTTGTTTGCTTCTTCTTGTTGTGATGCAAGTGTTTATCTTCTTAATAGTAGCTTTTAGCTTTTTGAAACTTTCCATAACCTTGGAAAAAAAATCTCTGTAAGATACGAGAATTAGTAGTGCCAAGATATCAAAGATAATAAATATATGTAATAACATTTAAAAAGAATAATTTAAATAGACACCTATTTTTAAAGAAAAACAAATGGTAACAATTGTTGGTAAATAAGATTTTCATTAAACATAACTAATGTCAATTGTTAATTTTAAAAAAAATTTAGAAACTAATTAATAATAGTTAGCGCAAATGGTACTGATTGTAATTTTGCAAAAAAAAATGTTCAAATTAAGCACAAAAAAATTTTGCACATATAAGCATCACGATTCAACTATGAGCACTTAGATAATGAAAGTCATGCACTTAATTTGTGAAACACTCATCAATTTATCGGATAAGATGTTTAAGAATGTGATGAGTCATGGAACATTAATCATGATTAAGGATGATACAAATGAAGCGCAGTATGTGAAAATCTAATGTGCCACTTCATGTTTGACCCAAGGTAGTAGGCCCAAAAGAGTTGGAGTTCCAGTATATAGGCCCAATCACATGATCAAGGGCTAAAAGAGTCAACTTGTTGTATCACGTATTCAATAAGAAAGATTCTTAAAGATTTCAGAAGTAATTCTAAGGAAAAAAGTCAACAGCATCCAAATTAGGAAAATTTTAGTGTGCAGATTATTACTTAACCTCCTAGGATTTTAGTTTCTTTTAGGAAGGTTTTAATTCCTTAGCTTGCAAGGAAATTAATTCCACTGACTATTTTATTTTCTTTGTGAGCAAGCAATACCTTAATTAATTATTTAGGATTTAGTTTCCTTTTCTTGTAAAAGCCTTTGGCCAAATCCTTTACTATAAATAGGGGACCTTATGCATGTTTTTGAGGCATTCAGAGTTGATCAATAAAGTACCTAATTATTTTTAATTCTTTTTTCTTATGCAAGTTTTCTTGGTGGTGAGTTTGTGAGACTTAACTTTTAGTTTCTTATCAATAGGAGGGTTTAGGGTGGCATCTAACCCTTGTATTTATTGTGGCGAGGATTCTTATCAATCAATCAAGGTTTATTCCATCCATCCTTCCAACTTTCTGATTTTAGATTTTATTTATTCTTTTATTTTTCATTTTAAACCATTAGAGACCTATTTCCATTGAGTTCTATTCTTATAAGGCTCATTATTATTAGCACCAGAGCCAAGGTTTTTAGGGTTTTAGAGTGATAAACACCATGTCAAAAGGTAGTGAGACCCATACACCACCAAATCAAAGATTGTAACAAGGAATAAGTTTTGAACAAGCTTATCTTGTAGCCCTTGAATGCAATAACGAAGAGCTTCACACATGTATGGATCTGCTTATGCGTATGGTGGAAAACTTGGCTATGAATCAGCCACAAAACAATTAGTTGCAATGACGAAAGGTTAATCTTGATGAGGGTAATGAGTATGACAATTTAGGCATAGAAGATGAGCCTAAAGAAGCACTAAGGAAATGCTAGCAACCAAGAACCTCTGATAATACTAAAATAAAGATTCCACCTTTTTATGGAACAAGCTCTCTCGAAGAGTACTTGGAGTGGGTACAACGTGTTGAGAAAGTTTTTGAGTGTCAAGAATACATCGAGGCTAAAAAGGTTAAAGTCACGACTCTAAAGTTTACTAACTATACTAATCTGTGGTGAGAGAATCTGAAGGCACAAAAAAGGCATGAAAGAGAAAATACAATCTCGACATAGAGGCTTATGGAAAAGAGGTTTGTACCTTAATATTATAAGCAAGAGCTATTTCTTAAGTTGTAAACTTTGCAACAAGGTGCCTATTGTGTTGAGGATTATGTGAAAAAGTTTAAGATATTAATGATGCGGTGTAATTTGCAAGAGGCTCAAGAACAAACCATTGCAAGATTCATTAGTGGGTTGCATAAAGAAATTGCAGATTCAATGGAGTTACAACCATATGCCACATTGGATGATGTGATTACATTGGCTGTGAAGATTGAAAGGCAACATAAGAAAGGCTCGTCTAGGGTAAGTAAACTTTACACCTTATCTTTTTTTTTTCATCTTATATCTCTAAAATGATCACAAAACCTAAAGAAAAGAAAGATTCTACCAAGGTAACTGTGGTTGAAAAAGGTAAAAAGAAAGTTAAAAATTCCCAACCTTCAATAAGAAGCCATGACATCAACTGTTTTAAGTGTCTTAGGCTTGGACACATAGCTTCTCAATGTCCTAACAAGAAGGTAATGGTCATTCATGAATCAGTTGAAAAAGTTGTTAGTGAAGATTAACTAGATCCAAAAATAAAAATGAAAGAAGAGTAAGTCGCATATCCTAAAGAAGGAGAATTACTTGTTATTCGTCGTAATCTGGCCATACAAACAAAGAAAAAAGAGGAACAATAAGAGAATATCTTTCACACTTATTGTAACATTAATGGCAAGGTATATGGTTTAATCAGTAATGGCAAGGATATGTGGCATCCATATCCTTATCATTTGTAATGGCTAAACAATGAGGGAGACCTAAGGGTTACAAAACAAGTGATGGTGCCATTTACCATAGGAAGGTATAAGGATGAAGTAACAGGTGATGTGGTATTAATGAATGCTAGCCATATGCTTCTTGGAAGAACTTGGCAATTTTGATTAAGACATTGTGCATCATGGGCATGCAAACACCTTTTCTGTATCTAAAGATGGTAAACATTTGTAATTAACACCTTTCAGACCTTCCTAAGTAATGCAAGGCTAGTTGAAGATCAACAACGTAATGAAGAAGAGCTTATTTTCCAATAAGAGGGAGGTAAAGCATGCTCTAATATGGTTAAGGAGATTTCAGGGGAAGGTAGAGCTGTCCATCCAAAATTGGATAAGATATTAAAGAAATTTTTAGATGTTTTCTTGGAAGAACTTCCAAAGAAGTTACCACTAATTCATGGAATAGAGCATCAAATTGATCTTATACTTGGTTCGACTTTGCCCAGTAGACTGGCATATCGATAAAACCCAAAAAAATATAAGGAGCTCCAACGGTAAGTAATGGAGTTGATAGAGAAAGGCTTTATTAAAGAGTTCGTAAGTCTATATGCAATACTAGCTCTTTTGGTGCCCAAGAAAGATGGATCGATGTGTATGTGCATAGATAGCAGAGCTATTAACAAGATTACAGTCAATTACGGCTATCTCATTCCACAACTTGATGACGTATTGGATAAGTTGCGTGGCTCCTCTATCTTTTTGAAGATTGACCTTAAGAGTAAATACCATCGAATTTGAATGAAGGAAGGTGACGAATGGAAAACACCCTTCAAGACTAAGTTTGGGTTACATGAATGGATAGTCATGCCCTTTGGCTTGTCCAATGCTCCTAGTATATTCATATGGCTAAGGAATCATATTTTATGAAAATTCATTGATCATTTTGTTGTTTTTTATTATGATGACATACTTATCTATAGTAAGAGCTTTGATGAACATATAGAGCATCTTACAAAGGTGTTTAAAGTCTTTAAAGAAGAGAAGCTATTTGCAAACCTTAAAAAGTGCACCTTTTGTAAGGATCGTCTAGTTTTTCTTGGTTATGTTATTTCCCAAAATGGAGTGGAGGTTAATGAAGAGATGGTTAAAGCTATCAAGGAATGGCCAGTTTCCACTTATGTTGCTGAACTCTGAAGTTTTTAAGGTTGGCATCATTCTATAGATGTTTTGTGAAAAATTTTAGCACCATTGTAGCTACTTTGACTAAGTGCATGAAGAAGGAAACAGAATTTAAATGGACTAAAGCAACACAATGAAGTTTTTACTTGATTAAGGAGAAGTTAAGTTTGGGTCCCATACTAGCATTAGTTGATTTCTCTAAGACCTTTGAAATGGAGTGTGATGCGTCAAAAACTAAGATTGGAACTATTCTTAAGCAAGGTGGGTATCCTATTGCCTATTACAGTGAGAAGTTGAGTGGTTCTCGTCTTGACTACTCAACTTATGATAAAAAGTTTTATTCACTGATTCAGGCATTGGACACTTGGCAACATTACCTATTACCTAATGAGTTCGTGATGCCAAGTGGATGGAGTTTTTAAAGACTTATCCCTATGTAATTAAGTACAAGAAAGATAATGTCAAAATTGTAGTTGATGCACTTTTGTGAACGTATGCGTTAATCTCGATGCTTAATATGAGATTAATAGGGTTTGATTTGAAGATAGAGTTATATAAAGAAGGCCCATACTTTGCAAAGATCTATGACGAGTGCACAAAAAGAGCAAAATAAGGTTATTTTCAACATGAAGGATTTCTCTTCAAGTTTGGCCGATTATGCATTCCTTTTTGCTCAATTTAAGAGCTTTTGCTGTGTGAAGCTCATAGTGGAGGTCTCGCTAGACATTTTGGTGAAAAGAAGACATTAGAAGCATTAAAAGCACACTTTTATTGGCCAGCAATGGACCGAGATATTCAAAGAATTATGAAAATATGTGTCACATGCAAAAAAAATGAAGAGCGAAGAGATGGCACAAGGGTTATACATGCCTTTGCATGTGCCTAAAGATCTCTCAGAACATGTATGTATGGATTTTGTTTTAGGTTTACCTAAGACACCACTGGGAAAAGATTAGATAATGGTTGTAGTGGATCACTTTTCAAAAATGTCATACTTCATTCCATGTCATAGAACTGAAGCTACCAGCGATGTAGCTGATTTGTTCTTTAAAGAAATCATTCGACTGCATGGGATGAGTTTAAAGAGTTAGGATTTCATCCACAAAACTGATAGGCAAACTGAGGTGGTGAATAAAACACTTTTAGCCTTGCTTAGGACGGTGGTGAACAAGAATCTAAAGAATTGGGATTAGTGCTTGGCATATGCAGAGCTTGCTTATAATCATAGTGTACATAGCACTACTAAGCATTCTCCTTTTGAGGTGCTCTATGGTTTCAATCTAACTATACCTCTTGATTTAGCACCAATACCAATTAGTGAGAAGAGTGCATAGATGGAGCTAATAAGGCTCAAATGGTGAAGAATATGCACAAGAAAGTTAGAGAACAGATTGAGAAGAAGAATAAAGCTTATGAAATATCAACAAAGAAAAGGAGAAAGCAAGTTCTATTCAAACCTTGAGATCTTATATGGATTCATCTTCATTAAAAGAGGTTTCTTAATCAAAGAAAGTCTAAGCTAGTGCCACGGGGCAAATGGTTCTTTTAGGGTCCTTGAGAAGGTAAATGGCAATGCTTACAAGCTTGATTTACCCGAAAAATATAATGTGAGCACTACGTTCACTGTTCAAGATCTTACACCTATTTGGAGGACACATTGGATGATGGAGATGGTGTGGATTTGAAGGTAAATCTTTCTCAACAAGGAGGAGATAATGTGCTACATCATGGTTGGCCTAAGGTAACAGGCCCAAAAGAGGAGGAGTTCGAGTATATAGGCCCAATCACACGATCAAAGGCTAAAAGAGTCAACTTGTTGTATCATGTGCTTAATAAGAAAAATCCTTGAAGATTCTAGAAGTCTTCTTGAGCAAGAAATTCAGCAGCATCCAAATTAGGAAAGTTTTGTTGTGCAGATTATTACTTAATCTCCGAGGATTTTAGTTTTTTTAGGTAGGTTTTTGTAAGGAAATTAATTACATTAACTATTTTATTTTTTTTATGAGTAAGCAATATTTTAATTAATTATTTAGGATTTAGTTTCCTTTTCTTGTAAAAGCCTTTGACCAAATCGTCTACTATAAATAGGGGACCTTATACGTGTTTTTAAGGTATTCAAAGTTGATAAACAAAGTAGCTGATTATTTTCAGTTCTTTCTCTTTATCTAAGTCTTCTTAGTGGCGAGTTTGTGAGACTTATCTTTTAGGTTTCTCATCCCTAAAAGTGGCATCCAACCCTTGTACTGATTGTAGTGAGGATTTTTATCAATCAATCAAGGTTTGTTCCTTTCATCCTTCCAACTTTCAGATTTTAGATTTTATTTTCTTCTATTTTCATTTAAAACCATTAGAGGCCTATTTCCATTGAGTTTTATTCTTGTAAGGCTCATCGAAACCCATTAAAATGATCAATCAAGCATTTTTAGCCAAAAACAGCTCGAATTACCCAAAACAAGCCACATGTATCGATATAAAGTAAGTGAGTATCAATACGGGCCAAGTTGTATTGATACAGGAAGGTTCTGCATCAATATAAGCCTTATAATTCTAGGTTTTCTTGGGTTTTTGTTCATGGTAATGATATAAAGTTCAAAATATCGATACTTCCTTTAATTTTATCAAAAAATGCTTAGAAAAACATCTAAATTTGTTTCCAAAACACATGATTTGAAGTTCTAATGTAGACTTTTAATTTTAAACATTAAAAACTCATTTGAATGATGAAAAGTTTGAATTAAAATAATTTTTAAAATCAAGTTTGAATGATCTTGCATATTTGGTCATATAAACAATTTAGGTTTAAGAAATATGCAAATAAAAGTCTTAAAATAAGAAAATTCCATTACAACCATAAATGCAGAAGTTTATAAATATGTTTAATGTATTCTATACTTGTTCAAGTAGCCACAAAACATGAACTTTACAACATAATCAAACATCTTAAGTCTTATGCAAGCATAATTGAATATAAGACATTAAAAAGACTTAAAGACTAATGCATGTCGATGGCATCAAATTATGTATGCAGGCTTTACATGTTCCCTTTAGGGATATGCATATAATTTACTTATCTAATAAAACTTGCTAAATACTCAAAAACATGAATTTATTCAAATCAAACTTTTATGCACAAATCATGCTTGGGTGTATGCTTTATAACATCATTTCACAAATCAGTTAAACATAACAACAATAAGCACCTAAACATCAAATGCATATTCAATCAACTACATAATCTTTAAATGCATATTTAATCAAGCTCATACATATTCAAGA